>JARQSW010000101.1:191171-291628 GCA_030142375.1 Calameuta pallipes
CTGTGTGTGAACATTGTGTAAGCCCCCCCCCCCCCCCCCCAATAATCCCCTGAGACACTTCCCCCTTTATATGATGGATTTTAATCTCGATATATATATATATAAGATATATATATATATATATTTTGTAACTGTAAACTATATAATGAAGTAAATATACATATAGTGATATAAAATGAGAAATATATTGTATAGAAGAGAGAGATATTGAAATACATGAACGATGCTTTTAAACATTATCGTCTAACATCATTTTTGTACCACGAAAATTGTATCAGTTTTCGTTTCTTTCACGATTATAGCTTTTCGTTGCTTTCTTCGTATGTTTTATATATGATATAGTTTTTTTTTTCTTTGCTACACACTCGTACCTTTTATTGACTATTTCATTTTTCTTTTATTTAACGTCGATACACATCGGCGCTTACCCTTCTATTGTCTTTCTTTCCCTCCTTAACGATAACACAATTTTCATTGACTCTTGTGGAAAAGGAAAAAGCGCGAATAGCATATTAATTTTTTTACTCAAATTCTCTGACTGTCTGTTGGACATTTTTTTTTGTTATTAAAATGAGTTTTTTTTTTCGTTTACTGGCCCTTTTCTGGAATTTTTGTTAAAATTATCTTTTGTTACTCTAACGAGAACTTTATAAGCTCGAATTGCTATTGAATTCATTGCTGACGTAGAATTACAGCATCGCTGCATGTCTGTTGTATCTTTTTTTTTTTTCCTTTTCTGACATTATTTCGTTCCGCTCCATTTTATTTCTCTCGTTCGCTCTCTTTCGCAAAAAAAAAAGAAGTGAAAGAAAATTATGCCGCACGCCATTGTCCATTTGTCTGTTACGAGCAAAGTTCAGCTCGATGAATAATATATCTCTTTTCTAACACGAAGGACAATTCGATCTTTATGCTTAAGTTACTTTAGTAGATTTAGTCGCGGTGCGTTGATCTTTGATTATAATTTTTTATTAGCATTATTAATTAATCTATAGAATTATATGTATATATGTCCTGCGTGTGTTTATATGTATCTATACACACGCGGATTTTATAATTTTTATTATGCTTATCTCTCTTCATTTTTCTTGGAACTCAAAAAACAACCTTTTGTCACTCAAAGACACTCGTGACGTTTTTATTATTTTCCGTATAACTGGAATGCGATTGAAGTTTAATTTTAGTGATTTGATTTTGAGAAAAAAAGAAATGGATCTTTTTTTTTTGGCGGAACGCTTTTTCCTCCTGGAGAGCGTACGAGCGATGACCGAGCATCGTATAATGGAATAAGGAGTTCCTGATCGTACAAAGTCAAGTGACAACGAGGAATAATTGTTGTAGATTGATGGAAACGGTTGGGGCTCGTCAGGGCGACTATTGGCAGGTCGCAAGCCGGTCTTTCTCTGCCGAAATGTGAGACAGTGGAGGAAACAGGCAGCCAGGACGATGAGATCAAATGCCCAGAGTAATGCCGTTCATGGGGATAAAATTGCGAAGTAAGTCTGGGATTCCCATGGTTGTAAATTTTCTGTGATACCATGTCTCTGACAAACGCAATATTTTTATTTTTTAGTAGTAACGACGCTGAGAAAACATTGGAGGGTGTCGGTGCCCTTTTAGAAAGGCCACCGGCCTTGAGGATCACGAATACGGGGGATGGCTCTGACATCGTCGCCTCGGATGATACCCAATGCAGATTCAATCCTAACAGTTATCACATGCTCTACGTCGCCAACAAGGAAGCCGTCCTGTACAAACAGAACTCGTTTACCCGTGCCAGAGAGGTATGGAGAAGGGACTGAGCTTCTTCCCGTTGCTTGTCTAGAGTAGAAATGAAGAAATTGTTCCAGAGTGAAGTAATAAAAAATGTTTTCTTTTTAATAGTGTCATCCGGCGGTGACGAAGCGTCTGAATACAAAATTCCACCGGTGGCTGGGGACCTGGGCGTCGAAAAACGTAGCCGACACGCAACATCGTCAGTGCCAGGACTGGTTAATGGGCCGATATGAAAATTTGATACCCCACAGGACACGAGTGGTTACCGATAACGATCAGAGTCGTTCCCCATACAGACAGTACAATCGGTATCGAGTGGATCGTCTACAGTCGGATTCCCCAACGGAACAATCTGGGTAGCACTCGCGACCCTTTTTAAATTCCCCAGGTCCTCTACTCCCGTAGTCCATTACCTCACGAACTCTGATCTTCCCCGCATCTGAAAGGATCCAATCCTAACTTCCTCTTTGGCCGATCGATCGTGCAGTGAATCATAGAAAACTTCGTTAGAGTTTCTCATCGCAGAACTCAATGGACCACTGGAGTTTATATACGAGTGATAACTGTTATGTGCTTGCGCAAAACTGTCTATTCCGCGTGCGGAGGAAACGCATGACGTTTGGAGCTTCGTACGAGGACGCAGATTGCCCAGTGAATCGCCTTTCTTCTTTATTCTTTACATTTTGCTACGGGAGATGTGATCGATTTATATATATACATATATATGTATATATATGGTTGTGCGAAACTTGTCCCTTGTCTTCATCATCACCATCATCATCATCATCATCATGATCATCATCCTTGGATCATACTGAAAGATTCGTTTAATAGACGCCAAGATACTCGCGGATGGGTGCATCTTGAATTTTCACACTATTTAAGATGAAGAAGTGCGTCGATCGTTATGCATCGTCATCTCGATCAGGTAAAGCGTCGTTTACCTGTTAGAGAGGAACGATTAGTAGAACCGTGTATCGATACAGATATTTTATTTTTTTACGACACGTGGCAAAGGACTTTTTTTTACTTGTTCTCTCACTTTATTTCTTTCCTTGATCGACTTTCGTTAGCGCCAACTGGATAATGCATCTCCATTTGGAATTTCAGAAGTAGCCTTTATTTTTTTCTCTTTCCTTTCTCGAGCCTCTTCTTTTAACCGAACGCCTTGGCCACGATGCATTTTATGTTTTACTTGTACACGGAAATCAATAATCGTTCTTGGCCGTAATAAGCCTTGTCTGATCCTGGTGACTGTAACTGGGAAGGTAAAAAAAGAAAATGTAATTGTACAGCAAAAAATCTACTGAACAGATTAGGAAATCGAGCGATCTCTTTATATCCTGCGTGAGGATATGATTGTTGCTGTTTTGTAAGAAAAAAAAAATAAAAATGGCAATAGTAAGACCTGACGTTCAAAATCATAAGAGTTTAATACGGTATTTCACGATTCTCGCTCTTGGGCTTTGCCAGGGAAAATGGGTGATGTATGAATGTGGATACAGTATTGTTACCTTACCGGAAACCGTCGACAATACTAGTTTAACTGTATGAAGAACGATTGTTTCTGAACATGAGAAATGGCTTGAATGAAATCGAATAAGGAAATAAAAGTATGCCGTCTACTGTGCTGCTAGTGTGTATGTATAGCTAGATTTATGAATGTGGAGGGCGAAGCACAAAAATATAGAGGAAAAGACAGAGTGAGCGACGAGCCAAATATGGCGGGAAGTAAAATGGACATAGCGAGAGAAGCACGCAGTCTTCCTGACGTGCCTGCTTAACTTGCTGTTATTAATAATATATTTTATTGAGGAATCACCTACTTTTTAATAATATGAAAATGATGCCTATCTGTCGAAGAAAAATGTACAGGCAATTTTACTATCTGAGATAATAATTTAATGTTAGTATATTTTGCACAAACAATTATTATTATTAATAATAAATCATAAACATTAAATTGCTTATTATATTCTTTATAGCTTTCTGATTGTTATGTGCACAATTAGCATTTTCTGAGAGTACGATGCACTTGCTGCTATTGTTGAATTCTCATTCCTTGTGGAAGAGGTAAGTCATTATCTCCTAGTTTAGTTTATATTTATGTCTTAGGGATTTGTGCATTAGCCTCATTTCCTACAAAATTGTTTCTAGCGATATTTAAATTATATCTGTTTATACAAGGAGTAGCCAAGAACCACTTGACTATTGAATTATCACTAATCTACTAATAGATACTGAAAGTCAATCGGATTTATTTGTGACTTTCTGTTGCGTCGCTAGAAAAGGTACGATCACTAAATAGATGTATGGTTGTACTGCGTACAGCATAAATTGACAGAGGTAGAAGGGCAATACGTGACCTATCGGAATTGCTGCTTGGGCAAGATGCATGGCTACCATAACACCGCCTATCAATACTCCCTTCACGATGCAACTTGACGTTCCTAAAGATGTGTACCTGCGTAGGAAAATTATTTTTACACACTTGTCAAGTTATGTAATAACTGACGGACTCACCTCATTGATACTGGAGAAACAAGAGCTATACCAAACGCAGCACCACAATCTCTGACCAATGAGAAGAGTGGAGTTGTGTTTACATGAATCCAGTCTGGCTTGCTGCACCATTTGAATGCAAGCTTAACGCTCCATTGTGGATCAATACCTAAGAAAAACCGATAAGGTAAATAATACTGGTATCAAAGTTAATTTAGTTTTACAAAAAATTTACCTAAACCCTTTTGAAGCCAATATGCTCCGAATGAAATCATTGTCATTCCTAAGGCTGCTAGAAGCAGCTTTGGTCTTTTAGAATTTCTCCACCATATAGACATTTTAGTATCTATTAGTAAGAACTTTGCTACATACAATCCTATAATAGAACTTGATATAATTTTTATTCCAATTTATACTTTATGTATCAGGAATAGCCTGAATCATACCTCCTAAAAATCCAAGGAAGCATTGATGAGGAAAGTGTGTTGCTGTGTAGAGCCTTGACATTGCAATCAAGATGAGACTTGCTCCAAACAAAATCCATAATATATATTTCCCAGCTGCTTTTGTTCGATGACTGTAAGTTTTATTAATTAGATTCTGAGTGTATTGTTAAACTTAAATGCAAAGCGCTTCTGATTTTTCGAATTTTACCTTATTTTACGACTTTTACTTAGAACCTCATTGAACGAAACTACAATAGCAAAGAGTACAGCAGTTGAACCCATTACGTGACCTGGAATAAAAAAATATTTAATGTATGTTGTTCGAATATGAATATGTGAAGTTGTCTTATGTTATTGAGCAAGGAGTTTTGGATTCTTGCTTTCAGATTTCCTTCAGCTCAGATTAGCAAATGTCATGGAGCAAAATTTACCATTAAGTCTTACCCGATGGTGATCCAGGACCTGTCTCGCATGATAATCGTGTTTGCTTTAACACTGGGTACGTATGTTCTACTAATAATTCTCTTTCCTTCACCCACCTAGAAGAATAATACTCATTAGACAAAAAAGATTATTAGTCAAACATTTGATTCAAGCAAAAATTGTTAAATATATACCAGTAAGGCCTGTGCTCCATAAGTATCCATTTAAGTAATGTATTTAACCACTCTGCAACTAACGATACTGCCAGTACTTCAGATGAGAGTTTGGTACTGATTATAGCAAGTAGTGGAAATATCACAGAAAAAGCATAATCTGGATCACCCACTCTCGATAAGGGTAGGAAAAACTTTTCTCCATCGGGAAATCTACAAATGAAGAATACTATTATTTATGTAATTATAATTAAAGCATATGTGCCCATAATTATGAAAGTGGTCTAAGTCATATATTTTATGTTTCGAGATTACATTAATTTAGTTTAAAATAATATGGTATGAATACTTTCATAATTATGGACTCATATGTACTTTATGATTATATCATATTACAAAAACTATATTATTTAATAATCCTTTATCATTTAAAACTTACGTAGTTTGAAGATTGGCTATTGCTGTAACACCGAGGTTGCAGAAGGTCTCGATAAGTTGCATGGTAAATTGCTATTCTACAGCATAACAATTTATCGTTATAACGTTAAAAAGTATATCAAAAAACCTACTCCTGCTGTCACAATGAAGTTCAATTGCTTACCTTGATTTAATTGTTCTTACAAATCTATCACTGTGCACCAGATAAAACTTGATTATACCTTAACTATTCAATTTTAAACACTACAAAGCGTGGTTTCGATAATAACTACGGATATCCGCGAAGTAGCGACAAAATACAATCCCCTCCAAATTTAAGTCAATCCCAGTAGAGAAGCAATCGCGTTTCAAGGAACGTGCAAGGAACATGATAATTACACTTACCGCACAGGCGCGAAGATTGATCCTAAAAATACATGTCATGCGCCAATCTATTTGCTTGGCTGTACAAAAATGGCCTTGTACTTTGATGCAAGAAAGGAAATAGAAAAATGATTTACAAGAAATATAATTCCAATATACATATTGCTTTTATGCTTGGCTATTGTGACAAAGCTTATTATATATCTCAGTATTGTTTAGTCAGGAAATTTAAAAACGTGAGTTCTACTCAACAATGCTTCAACTTGGTCTATAATCTTTCGTATACATTTATTTCTTACACTGAATATTTATATTGAAAATATCATGAAAGTGAAATATTACAGTGATATTTTGCTTACCACAATAAGTTATTTCTAATCAGTTGAATTGATTATGGAATTATTTCAAATTTAATATTACACAAATGTAATATAACTCCGAAAGTCATGAATGCCGCTTCTTTTGGAACCATTCCAACAATGTGAAATGCTAAAATGGCGGTTCCATCGGCTTCTCTGTCAACCAGGAATAAAAAGCATTTTCTAGGAGTACCAGCTCCTTTGGGATACGTAGCTGGTGTTGGAAGAGGGTAATTACAATTTTTTAGTATTTTGATGTATTTATTTATTTGAGTTTTATGGTAATTTAAAACGTGTACCTATGTCATAACCTTACTTTGGATTTGTTTTCTAGTGCAACAGGATTTACTACACGTTCTGATATCGGACCTGCCCGAGACGCCAACGACGTTTCGTTAGTATTTTTCTACATAGTGAGCTACTTTATAGTATAGATATTAAGTGCAGAGTAATAATAATTTCATTTCTATACACAGGGATGATAGACATGCACCACCTACTAAGAGGGCTAAGAAAAAAGAGGAAGAAGAGGAAGACGAAGAGGATCTGAATGATTCAAATTATGATGAATTTTCTGGCTATGGAGGATCTTTGTTCAGTAAAGTAAGATAATACTATTATTGTAGCTATAAATTGTATTGACTGTCTGTAATTTTTTGTTTGTATTTTAGGATCCATATGACAAAGATGATGAAGAAGCTGATGCAATTTATGAAGCAATCGATAAGCGAATGGACGAGAAACGCAAAGAGTATCGTGAAAAACGGCTTCGTGAAGAATTAGAACGATATCGTCAAGAGCGACCAAAAATTCAACAACAATTTTCCGACTTGAAGCGAGAACTTGTGAATGTATCCGAAGATGAATGGAAGAATGTACCAGAAGTGGGTGATGCTAGAAACAGGAAACAACGTAATCCACGAACTGAGAAATTTACACCCTTACCTGATTCTGTATTAGCTCGAAATCTTGGTGGAGAAACTGCCACTAGCATTGATCCCACAAGTGGTTTGTCATCAATGATGCCAGGAGTGGCAACACCTGGAATGTTGACTCCTACCGGAGATTTAGACTTAAGAAAGATTGGACAAG
Source organism: Calameuta pallipes (assembly GCA_030142375.1). NCBI lineage: Eukaryota > Metazoa > Arthropoda > Insecta > Hymenoptera > Cephidae > Calameuta > Calameuta pallipes. The sequence continues at coordinate 198,744 of JARQSW010000101.1, forward strand.
CTAGAAATACATTGATGAACGTCAAACTCAATCAGGTTTCAGATTCTGTCGAAGGACAGACCGTAGTTGATCCCAAAGGATATCTTACAGATTTACAAAGCATGATTCCTACTTATGGTGGTGACATTAATGACATTAAAAAAGCTAGATTGCTTCTGAAATCGGTTCGTGAAACCAATCCAAATCATCCTCCAGCGTGGATAGCATCTGCTCGTTTAGAAGAAGTTACAGGGAAGGTTCAAGCTGCCAGAAACTTGATCATGAAAGGTTGCGAAGTAAATCCCACTTCCGAAGACCTCTGGTTAGAAGCAGCCAGATTACAACCTCCAGATACTGCCAAAGCAGTAATAGCACAATCTGTTAGACATATTCCGACGTCTGTGAGAATTTGGATAAAGGCTGCGGATCTCGAAACGGAAACAAAGGCGAAGCGTCGTGTTTATCGAAAAGCTTTAGAACATATTCCCAACTCTGTAAGACTGTGGAAAGCTGCAGTAGAGCTTGAAGAACCAGAAGATGCTCGAATTCTTCTTAGTCGTGCTGTGGAATGTTGTCCGACCAGTGTAGATCTTTGGTTGGCTCTGGCTAGACTTGAAACATATGACAATGCAAGGAAAGTCCTGAACAAAGCCAGGGAAAATATTCCAACTGACAGACAAATTTGGACAACTGCAGCAAAACTTGAGGAAGCTAATGGCAACAAACACATGGTCGAGAAAATCATTGACAGGGCTATTTCTTCTCTGAGTGCTAATGGCGTTGAAATCAATCGGGAGCACTGGTTCAAGGAAGCCATGGAAGCTGAAAAAGCTGGTGCTGTCCATTGCTGTCAAGTCATTGTGAAAGCCATTATTAGCTTTGGCGTCGAAGAAGAAGATCGCAAGCACACGTGGATGGAGGATGCAGAGACTGTATGTAAAACATTATTTTCTAACTGATGGCTGTCATTAACTTTGTCTCATTCAAATATTTTCTTTAATAGTGTGCCCAGCAAGGGGCCTTGGAATGTGCCAGGGCTGTTTATGCATATGCATTGACTGCTTTCCCTAGTAAGAAATCTATATGGTTAAGGGCTGCCTATTTTGAAAAGACTTATGGAACCAGAGAATCTCTGGAATCTCTTCTTCAGAGAGCTGTTGCTCATTGTCCCAAGAGTGAAGTTCTTTGGCTGATGGGTGCCAAGTCTAAGTGGCTGGCTGTAAGTGAGAATCGAATTCTTATTGATTTTTTAATTCTTCGCATGTTCTAAGTCATTCTTTAATTTCCAGGGAGATGTCCCGGCAGCTAGGGGAATTCTTTCACTGGCTTTTCAAGCTAATCCAAATTCTGAAGAAATTTGGCTGGCCGCTGTGAAATTAGAATCAGAGAATTCCGAATACGAACGTGCTAGAAGACTTTTGGCAAAAGCTCGAGCTTCGGCACCAACACCCAGAGTCATGATGAAGAGTGCAAAATTAGAATGGGCCCTAAATAATCTTGATGCGGCCCTTCACTTACTCAAGGAAGCTATTGAAGCTTTCGATGATTTTCCAAAATTATGGTTAATGAAGGGGCAGATCGAAGAACAACAAGGAAGTTTGGATAAAGCTCTGGAAACATATAATCAAGCCGTAAGTGTCAATAAAATCATAAATGATTAAATTTTATTTTACTTTAACAGTTAAAACGTGACATATTTCTATGCAGATTAAAAAATGTCCAACATCTGTTCCACTATGGCGTCTTCTCGCACAACTTGAGCATCGCAAAGGACAGGTAACAAAGGCTCGATCAGTCCTGGAAAAGGCTCGCTTGCGTAATCCCAAAAATGCAGAACTCTGGCTAGAAGCCGTAAGAAACGAATTGAAAACTGGTGGCGTACGCGACATGGCAAATACATTGATGGCAAAAGCTCTTCAAGAATGTCCTACTTCCGGTCTCCTTTGGGCAGAAGCTATTTTCATGGAGGCTCGACCACAACGTAAAACAAAGAGTGTAGATGCATTGAAAAAATGTGAACATGACGCACATGTTCTTCTAGCCGTATCTAAGTGAGTAAATGATCGTTAAGTTGACTTGCTATTTCCAATTATTGAGGAAAAAACGCAATAATTATTTTTATTACTAATTGCAGGCTTTTCTGGTGTGAACACAAGATCTCGAAATGTCGAGATTGGTTTAATCGCACAGTAAAAATCGATCCTGATCTTGGGGATGCTTGGGCGTATTTTTACAAATTCGAACTTCTTAATGGAACCGTAGAGCAACAGGAAGACGTGAAGAAACGATGCGTCGCTGCCGAACCGCATCATGGCGAAAACTGGTGTAAAGTTTCCAAAAACATTGCAAATTGGTGTCTTGGCATCGACCAGATTCTCATCTTAGTTACCAAGGATCTACCCATACCTATTTAAAGAAGTTTGACTGTTGCGACATAATTGTCATTATCTTTATTTACATATTGAAGGAACCCGAAAGATTGTACACTTATTACTATGAAATAGAAGCAAGCAAGTAATTCCTAATGTGGAATGAGGAAATAAAAATTATATTTAAAATGATATAAAATAATAACAAAATGATAATGTGTAAAATACTATAAAAAAATAAAAATATGTCAAAACGTATAAATCTGCGATATTAACTTTCGTCAAATAGGAAAATATTCATATTTATTCGAGTATCCACAGAAAACAGCATATAAAAAATAAAAAAGTAAAAGGAGGAACCCTAAATTTTCATGAACCTTCAAAACCACATTAAAAATCCACCTGCAAATGAATTTTACCCATTGAAATGCTATATGTGCCCATAATTATGAAAATGGTCTAAGTCAAATATTTCTTGTTTTGAGATTACATTGAATTAATTTAGTTTAAAATAAGATGATGTGAAATAACTGATAAACTCATTTTTTTTTAAATTTTGACTTAGACCATTTTCATTATTATGGGCACATATGTAGGTACATATTCCGCATACATATGAAGATCTCGAGGCACAGAATACATGGGTATGTCCAGTCTATTTGTACTCACAAGGAGGAAACGAGGTGCGGGTTTTTTTAGTTTTTTTCCTTATTTCTCATGAAGAGAAGTATATGTATACTCCCTCTTGTAAGATCATAAAGCCTTTTAACCAGATGAGCAATCGTTTCCGATAAAATTCGAATGATCACACTGTAAGTGGTGATACGATTACTTCCTTGGTGGCATTTAGAAACTTTTTATTTAATTAAAACACGATCAAATGTCTTACCCATACACGTAATTATGTATAGTGTCAATTTTTGAATCTGTTTATTCTTGGCTAATAAAAAAAGCTGAATAAATTATCAAAAATTAATCATGGGCTCTTAACATATTTATTAATTCGAATTTGAGAACGGAATATCACGCGTAGTATATCTATAGATGTATTCGACCAACGAAATACGTGGGTATGGTTCGACGGCCCTCCGCTCAGGTGACGCGTCGAAGCCAAAATAAAATTGGTTTCAAGAATATCGGCCCATTGGCAATTTCCGTATTCATCTTATAGAATGTATGAAACATAATTTTGGAAATAGATTTTTTTTAAATAAATAGTATAATATAGAATGTATATCATGCATGGGGTATGATTTATATTCAATTGTGCAATGTTTTGTTTATGTTCAATATTATTATTATTTGGTTCTTGTTTCAGCTAGGATCCCAGGAACTTAAATTTGTGGAAACTCGTGTGTGGAAACATTTGAGCAGCGCGTGCTCAGTGTGTCTTTATTAAAGCGTAAATTTCCAAGGTACAACCGATAATACAGATTCTATGCAATCGAATCAATAGAAACTAGACTGTCAGTATCAGTGATTGGAGTTTCTGCAAATCCCTGTTTTTGCAGTGCGATTTTCGCACACAATCGCACCCTAAAATAACATTGGTACAATTGGTAGCAGAAGACTTTGGGAAACCCTGGACGCTTAAGCTGTCTGCCACGGTCTTGTCTGCAACCCTTGTAAAGTCTGTCGAAAGTCGAAACAGGCTTGGATTGTCAAAAAGCTCTGTTTTCGAAAGGTATTAACCACGGGTGTTTCCTTGCAGAAAGATGTCAGACATTATTGTGGATGAAAGGTGACTTCGATTTGGTAAAATGCTTTACAGATGGAACAAACTCACTGTGTGAATCATGAAATTTCTTGTGACTTATAGGGTGACTGATGAGGTAGAAGCTCTGAAAGCTATTCTCCTGGATGATGAATTGAACATCAAAGAAAATGAGAGGTATGAGCTGCGTATATTTTTTTATAGGATCGTTATTAAATAGAGAATATTATCTAGGGGTGAGCCAGAATGTATAGAGACTCTGGTGTTTCCATCAACGGGAGAGGATTCTCAGTCTCAGTATGTCTGTGTGAGACTAGTGGTTCAGTTACCTCCTGGTTATCCAGATGTTTCTCCAAGTGTTAATCTCAGGAATCCTAGAGGATTGGATGAAGATACGGTGAAACTTATTCAATCGGATGCAGAAGCCAAATGCAAAGATTTTGTTGGACAGCCAGTCATGTTTGAATTAATCGAAGTAATCTTACTGTCCTTTAATAGTACTGATATATTCTTTTTATTCTCTAATATGGTATTAATCTTGAATTTTGATGTTAGTTGGTTCGGGAGCACTTGACTCATAGTAATCTTCCAACTGGGCAGTGTGCTGTTTGTCTATATGGATTCCGTGAGGGTGATGAATTCACCAAAACTGAGTGTTATCATCACTTTCATTCGCATTGCTTAGCAGCCCATGTTGCAGCTGCTGAACGTTATTATAGAGAAGAACAAGAAAAACTTCCTCAATGGCAGCAAGATCCCACAAATAAATTTCAAGTAAGTTTTTATAATAGAAATATTATATTTCTTTTAATTAATCTAATTCGCTGAATGTCCTTTGTTAAATAGGCAATCTGCCCTGTTTGCCGCGAGTCCATAAACTGTGACGTTGAAAGTCTGTGGTCTGCTCCACCTCCAATAGATGTTGAAGCAGCCACAGACTTTTCAGTGACAACAGAATTACGTGAATTACAACGGCAAATGGCCGCTTTATTCTTACGTCAGCAACAACGTGGAGGGATTATTGACCCTGAAGCCGAAGGAGTTAAGATGTTACTAAGAACGGAAGATGATCCTGCTGCAGCCACAGAGGAAGTTAGTCCTCCTGGAACCAGTTTGAATGCATTTGCAAATCAAGCAGCACACACTTTTACGCAAATGGTAAACAAGATACCTTTGTAAAAACTATTTATTGTAATATTTTTCAATGTAATTCTGTCTATACGATCCTGATTCTACATCAAATATTTGAAAAATATTTCACAGCAACATCCTCAAGCAAAGCAGACAGCACAGCAACAATCTCAACAATCAAATCTAAATCAGTATCCACCACGACAATCGCACCATAATCATCACGGACATAACAATCATGGTCACCGTAACAGAGGACGAGGACGGGCTAATTATCGGCGCCACTTTGACAGGATGAGGCAAACCGAATCGACTCCCAGATGACAATGGGCTCGCGATAATCTTAGCACTGCCTGGTCCTTCCCATCGCTAATCGTCTACAATCTAATTAGCATTAGACAAGTTATCGTCGATGTAATTATTTACAATAGCTGTCTAATTTTTAATTGTCTCCGTGTCGTCAATTTATAGGTACTGTTGTTCAGCAACATTCCCATTGTGACGGTGTATAAAATGGGACGTGTTGAAATTTTTAAGGACTGTCTACATAGACTGAGGTTGCGGTGCTCTACTCCTACTGTCATCGAGTTTAACAGTCTGATCGAAATAATTATTCCGAGGCTCGCGATTTTTATAATTTTTCTAAAATTCGTGTATTCCTATGTAAAGAAAAAAAAGAGGCTTCAAATCCAAAATTTAACTAATTCAATTTTGGTACAGCAATTTAGACTTAAGAATAGACAAGAATTTTATCGATTATCGAATCGCTTTTTTGCTTATTTCAGAGCTTCTTCGTGACACAGGAGCTGTTTTTCTTCTTTTATGTATTGCTATTTCTTAAATAACGATATTATTAAGTCTAAAGCAAACCAAAAATAATATGCTTTAGTTTTATATTTTCGATAGTCGATCGAGCCGTAGACGTCGTCTATGAAGGATACTCCTTAAGAATAAATAAGACAAAATATGAAAGAGGCGAATGAATTTCGGGACTACTTTGATACTTAAAGGAAGAGAGGTAGAGAGCAAAAAGAACTTAGTCTTATATACTTAGAGAATTACAAAGTTATTTAGCAGTTCTTGTTATGTTTCGTTTCTTTTATTTTTTGCTCTGTCATGTAGCACATGGAGATTCGTACTATACATACCAGTGGTGGTAACTTTGAGGAAAGAGGCTCAAACGTAGTATATCGTCAAGCTTTCATTATAGCTGGTCTTATAACATTGGCGAAGTAATCTCGTCTGAAAGTAACTATATGTTTTCTTTTTATTTTTTCTATTTTCCTCCATATAATGTGAGTCTATGTTGGTTGTGTGATATTGCTGTATACTAATAATTATTTGTTGTCGAGCGCGCGATAATTCATAATCAAATCAAAGAGAAGAGTCAAAAAGATTATAATAACGTTCGACGTATTATTACATTATTGAAGACGTCTTTGACATGAGATACTTCGTCGTATAATTATTTCTATTTTTTTTTTTATTTTCCCATCAATTGCTTAAAGCTGCCTCATAGCTCTTTCTACTTTACTTTGGCTCCGTATTACAAAGAGTCTATTTCTTCCTTGATATATAGTGCTTGACTGTGATACTTTATGAGAGAAATACTCCTTTTCGTTAATCTCCTTTAATCATGGTCCTCTCATAATATTTGAATAACGAAATCTTAAACTTTTCATTATTCTGAAACTTGGTACTTTAATCAGACTTATAAGTCAGCAGAATCTTTGCTCAATCTGTACGTGATTAAGTAAGATAATAAGCTGAAACTTTGATTTTTATTATGATACTCAAATTCAGGTACAGTGCAACTTATGAATAACTGTGGAGTTAAAAATATTAATTCAATAATGATTGTTGAAAAAATCATACGTTATGAGTAGGTGTTTGATTGAAATTCTTTTTTTTTTTAATTTTGATTTTCTTGTTATATAACCATGACGAAGTTAATTGGTTACTGGAGGAGCATGAGCTTAACAGGTGAACGTGTAAAGTATGATACATATGTGAAACAATGTAATGTGTAATGCATAAGAGAAATTAAGATGGGACGCTCCCATATTATATGCCGTGCCATAAATGTTGCCAAAGTTTTAAATGACAAATTTCAGTTTGTCGCATCGCTAATAATAATCTGTTCCACGCTTATCAATAACGCTTGATACATTGCGTCGCTCTTATTACAATTTTAAGCATAATGTCCGTAGCAACACACGCAAAATACCCTGCCGCTAGCCGAAGCTCGAGTAATTTGCTCCATTTCATGACACAGTGTCTAATGTCAGTTTCTCATGAATAACAATCTGTATGTGCACTATTATCCCGTTCATTTTGTTAAAATATTTTTTAAAGCTACTTTTGCTATTCGGTATTTTTTTTTTATTAATTGACATTTTCTAAGTATACCGATACCTTCACCTCGAGCGTGGCAATATATAAGTAGAATAAGCTTAATGTTAGAGCCATTTGTTAATAGATTACTTATATACTAGATGGTTTATACGATCATTTAACTGTCTGATGCTGTGTACCTGTAAAACAGGATTCGTTGTATTTTTTAATTTATTTTTTATAGCAGAAGTGAGAGTTTGGTTTTGCGCGCTGCTATGATCGTAAGTGCACAAAAAGCCTGTGAAAATAAGTTATAACGTTAGTAATACACTTGTATCCATTCCTTGAAAGGGCAGCGCGCTTTTCTTTTGTCGATTTAGTATACCGATTAAACTTAACTGATATCGTTAGTTATAGATTATAGATGATTGATGGTGTTGTAATATACTCGGTTTTAACTATAATAAAACATTCGCACAGAGCATGTATTAAGTTTAAATATTTTTCGATAACGTGAGAGAATTTGTTGTGAAATCGAAATCTAATTTGCGTGCGCAGATTGCGTAAGTTTTGGAAAGTTTTATTGCGCATGTGCAATCGTAGCTGCACTGGTGGCGCCCTCTTATAACGACAAGTGAAAAGTGGAATGTAAAATGGTAACGCTTGTTTAGTGCGGCGGTCTTTGTGTAATAGTTGCTGTTGGGCAGCCAATTTTATTCTGAAAATATTCCAGGATCACGAAGTATCTGCTTGACACTGCATATGGAAAACGGCCAACTTGAGGGTAAATTTGCGATTATTTGCATCACTGTTAATTCTCTCGGATATTTGCGCAGTATCACCTCGGATCGATAATTGATTTGCGTGCATTCAATTCTAACCTCTCCTTCAGCATCCATCCGTCGTTAACTTTGCCGCCTATATGTAACTCTGAGGATACGACATCTATTGAATAGAATCCTGTGTTGACATACATTAGTATTTATGCCCTGAGACTTATTATAGTTATTCTGGGATGCCACAGTAATATTTATATAATTTGAGTAATATAATATATACAGTGTAGAGGTGATTTTATGCTTTCGATGTAGTTTATTTTTACAAAATTTGATTTTGAGATTTTAATAGAATACTTTATTTATGCTTTATATTTTTATAGTATATTTTAATATAATATATAATTCAATTATTTGTATGGGTTTTAGTTTAAACGATTAGTTATAGCTAATGAAGAAATTTAAATATTTCATATTTAAATTTTTATTGGTTCTATTACATTCTAAACTTTTATGATTGCCACAGCCTTTAGTATATAATCAAACTTATTATGTTATATACATTAAGTATCGACAGATTTAAAAATTCTTTTTACAGAATAGAACATCATGTATAATGGAATTGGACTTCAAACACCGCGTGGCTCAGGAACTAATGGTCATGTTCAGAGAAATTGGGCAATTGTACGCAAAACCAAGGATAAAGTCAACTACAAAAGTGAAGAGGCAAAGTTAGATCAACTGAACAAACAACCAAATAAAGAAATTCTGGATCATGTCAGAAAGCGAAAGATCGAAGTCAAATGTGCAGAACTTGCGGATATACTTGAAGAGCAAGGGTAACTATAGAATTCATAAAAATATTTTATAAATTACTTATTTTTATCACCATTTCATCCAGTACACTGGTTCACATTTTATCCAAAAAATCTGATATTTATTCTCCATTCAACGACTTAGCTGTTTAAACAAGCAATGACAGAATAAGTTAATGTGTTAATTTAGGAATCTAGTTAAATATACCAATTACGTCTAGTGCCCCGTAATATCCATTTATTCAACAACTATCCTTACATAGTGTTAAATTAGTAATGAGATTATATCTACAATCCACAAAGTGAAACAATATATTTATTATCTGCACAAACCATATTATATTATGAAATACACCTGTGCTCGATAGACCTGATTAAAGTATTTTCTCAAGACCGTTTCAGATGTCAAGCTGTTAACAGGATTCAGGGAATCCATAGTATCTAAGCTGCATACTGTTGGCTTCAATAAATACAACTCGAATAAACGTTGACACAAATAACTTACCTCGTGGCACATTCCCAAAGAATGAAACTTATTATTTCTTTATGTTACAGATTTACTGCTGAAGAGGTGGGAAAGAAGGTCGAATCCTATCGTTCCATGCTGATCGGTACCGATGCTAAGCCGCCTGTACCACGCGACGAATTCGGCCGCGTAAAGTAAGTTTATTAGTCTATTCATTAATTACTCGTATTATTCTGTTAAAAAAAATCAAGAGCGTGCTCACATAGAATCATCATGAAACCTAAAGAAAATAATCGCTCTAGAAAATCGTAATATTCACGAGTTTTCACGTGGAGTTTCCATGTTTTCGGAAAAAGTTATTGCTTTCCGATCTTCAGTACGTGTCTGAGCCAGGATTATCTCTTCGTCGACACATTAGATGAATCACCTGTGCATCTCGTGCATACTTCTATTTCCACTCCATTTCCATATCAAGTGATCCTTGAAAAAAATTAAAAATATTCAACGCTAATATTGCTAAAAAAACAAAGTGCTAAGAGGATGGCATTTTGTTCAGAAGAATCTTTTGAAAGAGATATTGAAACATTTTCAATATGCCCATAACGGATTTCCACGATGCAAAGGGATTCTACCCGACATCCCAATCAATCTGCACCCTCCAATATTACTAGAGCTGAAGATACGCCCAGAATTTGAGGGTTGACTCTCAAGGTCCTCTATCCCCTGCTATTCCCAAATATCGACTACCCCCTAGCGCCGGCGCTCTCTACTTGCAAAAAGGGAGAGACTGTTGAGTGAGATGCGTACAGAGGTAGAGCTGGATGAAAGGGAGGAAAGAACGGGAGAGGCCTCTCTCCCAGCATCAGTGCGAGAATGGACCGACGTCGCGACGCCACGCGTCCGCCAGCCGCGATGGGGATAGTAGACGACAGAATAGTAGAAACGACTAGAAACTAAAAAAATCGCGATGTAGTCCCCGGGGGCAGCACTCGAAACTATATTTATAAAAATCACAAAAGTCTTCCACTAGCATAATTAAAAGTTATTAATCCACGTTAAGATTATTATATATACCTTATCTCGTAAGTCGATTATAGTCATCGTGGCGCCATTTATACATCGCGCATAAATTAGATTAATCTTTGCAACGAAAGGGATAGGCCTTTAGTGTCCATAGAATGAAAAATTAACGAGCCGATCGAATCTTTTTTGCAAAGATCATTAACGCGGGAAATTATCGACGCCCCGATACCAAGTTAAATGAATCATACGAAATCCATGTGTCTCCGACTAATTATAAGATTATTGGTTCTACCATGATATATAACACATTTTCTACTGAATCCACGTGTCTCCAGTTCGCGGTTGAGCGATAAATAATTAATAATTATAAAAGAGATAAAGGCCTTGTTACCCACGTCCCGCGCGACGACGATTGATTAATCAAAGAACTTTAACAGCGTGCCTGATCCAACGTCTTCCTCAGTATTTAAATAAAAATATTAATATACGTATATCATATACTATTACTACATTAAACTATGAATAAATTCTACAAAAAGATATAAGTCCCTTGAGCCGTAAAAAAGAATTGCTCGAAAAGGGGTGAAAATTAAAAAAAAAAGATATCCATCTATTTCGTGAACTAATTAAAAGTGCACGGTCCCATATAGAAGATATTTCGACGAATTGAAGCCGGGAAGAAGATTTGCGAATAGTGAAGAGGAGTGCATCGTCATTGAAGAAGATCGCAGGAAGATTGTCGTAGTTAAAGAAGCAGAAAGCCCTCGTGTACAAAAGACCTAGTCGGCATAAATAAGGGAGGAAGCCATTAACTCTTCGCCACCCTGGAACGATTGTTTCTCTTCCTCTTCTTTTTGTCTAATGCGACTTCCACGCTCAGCTTCTCATTCTACGTCCCATTCGAGGATCAAAATACCCAGAAGAGGATACCCAGTCATTTACATGTAAATCCTCGTGGCTTCTTAACGCTCATTGTGGATACGCCAACGCTTTCACCCCGATGCCGTACAATTAGCGAGACCAGGAATTACTGCAGAATTTAAATCAGAATTAATCGTTCTGCAATCGCTCACTAATTCTTACATATACTCATCCAGCAACTGTTGTTAAACCAATGACTATGTCCACGTCGGTACCATTGAAAACGGCCCGTGGCCGTGGACCGGCCGATGGTCGTGCTTTTTTTGAGCGATTGTGGCGAGGAAATTTCTTTTTGGATCGACAAAAGGTTTTGAAGCGTTCGCGCAAGAGAAAAGTACAAGCCGCCAAGCAGGCTAACGGGAAGAAAAAGAAAGGGCAGCAACAATCGAAACAGCATTGTTGCTGCTGTCAGAGAATACAACTCCATTTACTTGCTGGACGACGTAACAACATACGTTCCTCAGTCGTCAGGTGACTTTATCAAGAAACATGATTTTTCACTGATACTGATATTTCAGAAAATTTATTCTCCCTCCAGGCATGGGTCTTCAATGATTAGGGTGGTTAATAAATATCAATATTACTTCAATGTGCAGTACTGCTGAGAGTGTCTGTACACGAAATTGGATTACTCCCACTGCGAATACCTCTGCACTTTTTACCTTTGCGTTATTTAATACACTTGGTCTTATTATATTTTTATGGGGTAGAAATTATCAGTCAGTTGGTATTCTAATTTTTGTATAGATTAGTCATGTTTTAATTTACCGTCTGACCCAATTTCCATTTTATATTCAACTGTAGAATATTTCTATCTCCCGCTGTGTCTTTATGGAATCAATGCTAAAGTTCTTGGCATGTCGCAGGATCGGCTATATATTTTTTTTAGTAATTTTCTCTGCTCTTGTTCTCTATTGTTAAAATAAAATCCTCGTACGAATCACTGCTTATGTGTGTGTGTGTCAGCTTATGGAAACTAGTCTAGCGTCCTACGTTTGTTTTTTAATCGTTGAACTCGCAAGCCATAGCCTGAAAGGGATGCCGGAAAAGAGAACAGCTGGATTGTATTGATCCATGCGGTGTAACGTAGGGGAGGCCTGGCCTGGCTTCGCGTACAGCTTTTCATTCGAGGGGGTGGCTCTGACTCTGGCGCTAGCGTTATGTCACTTCTGCCACATTGTTCAGCAGAGTTCGTGCTCCCATCCTGTACGGATTTAAGACGCTTTGTATTTTCGTGTACCGCATTTCTCTACGCTTAGCGTAGACAATTTTCAAAAGAAAAATTCAGTGTGTATCTTCTTACCCTAGAATAGCATCTTCTACAGCATGACTGTGAAAATCTCGACACGGTATGCGAACCAAATTTTCTGTTGCTTTCAATCTCCAGCCTCAATTCAAATGGTTCTGTTTCAAGATTAAAAAAAAATATCTCTTATACATAATATTAAATATTGTTTATTCTACTCTCTCCCCCTCTCTCTCTCTCTCTCTCTCTCTCTCTCTCTCACATGCGGGAAGACCTGTAAGTCCATCGTTGAATCAGTGATTGACTGTACTGACTATCTGAATTTTACAGCGTTCGAGAGACACATCAAATAGCCGAGGCGCAGCAGGAGAAGAATGCGAAGCTCCGTGAAGCCTTTGGGATATCGGAATTCTTCGTGGAAGGAAGTAGCTTGGATCCTGAGAGACACGCAAGAGAAGCTGAGGCCCGGGCAGCAGCCAGCAAAGTTTACGAACTCGTTCGTACACCGAGTCCCGCGCCGGACACTACATCAGCGCCTGAGAAGAAAGCCAAGAGAAAACGATCAGGCAGCAGTACGAAGAAGAAGAAGGGAAAGAAGCACAAGCGAGAGAGGTATACGAGAACGCAGTGGTACACGAGTCAGTGGAGTCTGGACTGTCAGGCTATCGTTATTCTACTATAATGAGAACAAATCTTAACTACTGTTTTCAATCAGTAATGTCGGTTTTAAACAGTCTGATGATGAGAGTCCAGGCTCCAAGACTGGACCACCGTCCCCCGTAGACTCCTTTTTATATTTCCTCAATTAATTATTCATTTACCGCAATTTCATATATTTCATTCGCTTTACTACACATATGTTCTCCGATAATTGACTACTCATAACTCGCCTACTATTTCATGCCCCGTACACCTTTCTCTGTTTCAAACAGAACTGAGGAGGACTGAGTGCCTACCTAGTAGGCTCAGTAGGTAAGTGTGGTCGTCGCGTCTAATTTCCAAACACTCAAAGAAAGCAAGAGAGTATTATGAATGTTAAGATAAAGATACCATAAATATCATACTGTATATTAACGTTGCGTAGCGGATTGATGATCTATTCTTGATACGTCTTTTTGCGCTGGCTTCTATAATGCCAATTATTTTTCATTCTAATTGTGACAACGCGGCAATTATTATGCAGGCATTCTCTTGATAGGGCTCGCAGAGTCTCTCAGCGACTTCTCGCACTTCTTTGTAATGTTGAAATATTCTTTTCACGGTAAATGTTTGCGAATAATATGCACATGGTTATCGCGCAAACATCTACCCGGATCGTTGAGAATAAAGCGCAGTTCAATGAGCATTAATGAAAAAGACGTGCACTATTTCTCGCAGAGATCATTGCATTCCTATCTTTGTTGATGTTATCGATAAAGCTTGTTGTTAATGTCATCTCTCTATTTTTTTCTGACAAGTCCGTCCCTATCGATGGTTATCAAGGTAATGCTAATCCCATATTAATATCAATACTCCTCATATATTTTGTATACTTGTCTTTTGTAACGCGTTATTGGGAGATGTGGTTTTTCGGCATAGTGATTACCTGAGGTACAGGGGCAGCCATCTTTTCAAACTGATCACTCTACTCATACTACATGCTTTTACAGTAGAAAAACTAGATCTCTCAATACAATGCATTAGTGGGTTTTTGTATTAGCGATAGCCCCCAACAAAAAATGATATCAAATAATTTTTTCTATCAAAAGTTAATAAGAAACTTGGGAAACGCCGCCACTGTCACGTTTAACATACTTTTGCATACTTAATGTTGTCAGCCGATGACAGTGTAGTGCAACAGTGGTTGCAGTGGAGGATTTATACTCAGATACATATATTTATATTATATAACACGCAATTGCCGTTTCTGTTCATTCATTTAAAGCACATACAATTTTCACGTTACTTTCTCTCTTATATCTAAGAGTTATTATGCACGCGCGATCTTAAAATCGGCTGTTGTTGGAAAGAAAATTTTTCAAAAATGAGAGAAAAAAACACTTTTTTTTTTTCTCGAGGTGTATCTCATTTTATATTAAAGCTCCCGTAGAGAATGCGACTTGGAATATTTATAAATACATATATCTATTTATAAACGGATATATGTATATATTTCTATATGTTTTTATTCATTTACATTAAAATTAATTGCAGCATCAATCGCAGCGTCCTAATGAACGTGATAATTATTATGTACTAATACCATACTGTATATCGAAAGACCTTTTGTATACAGGTAGTTGGTAATTCTTATTGTTAGTGCGAAATACAATTTATTTATTATTACACACCGATTTATTCGTTATTGTAATACAGCTTTCTTGATTGTTAGCACAAAAGGTATGCACTTGTCGACAGGAAGCCCCGTCCACTGCGAGATTTAAATGATACATGCGATCATTTGTAATTATTATCACTTTGAAAATTCCATTTAGCGAGCTTGCCGGATCTAACGCTCATTGATATTTCATAGATCCGAGTCCCCGGCTAAAAGCAGCAAAAAGAAGGAGAAGTCTAAGAAGAAGAAGAAGGAAAAGAAGCACAAGAAGACCGAAGTAACGTCATCCGACAGCGACTCGACCAGCGAGGATTCTGATGACAGCAGGTGCGTAAAGTTTTTATTTTGATAATTATTATACGATCGTTCTAATGATCTGTTGGGGTAAGTTTTCATTTGGGTAAAATGAAAAATTGTTTTTACAGTTCCTCCGAAAATGAGACGAAGAAGAAGAGGAAGAAGAAGAAGAAGAAATCGAAATCAGATGCAAAGGAGAAGCACGAGGTAGGAAATTGAGAATTTTTGACTGATAATAGTCGCGAGAAATAATTATATATATATATATACAGGGTTATTCAGTAGAAGCGTTTCACCTGAAGTTAGCGCGCCTATTTGAGTTTTATGGTAAAACCATGTTCAGGTGAGGCGTTTGGGCTGAATAACCTGGTATATATCTTTATATATATATATATATATTATATATATATAAATATATCTTAGCACGAGAAGCGGGAGCATGCGACGTCATAGTTTACGTTCGTTATTTCAAAATTAGTTTGACAATTGACATTGAATTATCAAAATTTGTGTTGCCACCTATCTATGGATGAGCATGATTAACTGCTTGTTTCTGTAATTGGTATAATCTGATTTCAAGTTACTGATCATTATTTCAAAGTGTAAATCTCAGTATTGTTTGTAATTATCAGCGCCATTTGACAGGAGGCATTCCCTGAGTGAGTACCCGACATGCCGCTACTCAATGTAATAATAATAAGAATAATTGGTAATCGATTTTGCGTACAACTGTTAACAACTGCTGTTTGTTCACTTGTTTTGTGTCGAGCACCAACACGTTAGCGAGGGACTCAAAGCAAAAGAAAGGAAAAGGAAAAAAGGAAAAGACGACACAGAAGAGACTGCTTATTCTTAGATAATATCGTTGGTGCCCGTCTAGTAGTAATATTATTTAATATTTCCTTTCACTGACTATAAGATACTCGGCCATCATGCACTTCCAAAATCACTGTCGCACGAGAACGAGTGCAGGATGGTCTTTGATTTTCGTTTTAGTATTTAATTCCTCTTTCTTTCTTTCTTTTTTGGCAAAATGACACAACAGTGAAATACATTTGACATTAGGCATTATTCGCTTTGTAGAATTCTTTCTCTTATTTCTTCCTTAACCCAGTGATAGGGTGCTCTCGCTTTACGTCCTCAAATTTGTATAATTGAACGTTGATTACTTTATAACGAATAAGCAGGCTCTGTTAAGAGAACCTTACGGAAGAACGAGAGACAAGTCGAAATTTCAATGATTTTCTAATAAATATGTATGCATGATCGGTGTTCATTGGACAACCTCGTTCCATCGTCAGTAATCGTAATCATCTTTCCTTTTAGAAGAAGAAGGCCCCGACCAAAAGAAAGCATCAGTCATCCGATAGCTCCTCCGACAGGTAAGCCATTATTGTTATCTACGATCAATTCTTTTGGGATAAGTTTAGAATTGTTGTTTTTTTTTTTTAATTCAATTATAACAAAATTTGATAGTCCTGTTGAAACTTCCTGGAATATGAAGCGGTGATGTTATTATAAGAGGAAGTTATGAGTACTGGCATATATAATATTTGCTGGTAAATGTTTTAGTTCTCCGGAGAGACCGAAGAAGTCCTTGAAACATGAGAAAGCCTCGGAAGCGGTGCAAAATGAGGAAGCTGAGAACTCGAGGAAGCGCACTGAATATTTGCGGAAGGAGCTGGAGCAACTGGAGAAAAAGATAAAGGAACGTGAGCAAAAGGAAGCCGAAGCACAGAATCAACTCAAGAAAGACAAACAGTCAGAGGATAGATCAAGGCGCAAATCACGATCGGCATCGCCTAAGCAAAAACCATTGAGAAATCGCTCGCCTAAGAAGCAGGATCATCAGAGGAATGAATCACTATCGTCCACTAGGAGAAAGGAATCACCCGGAAGGCGATCCACTGGGGATAAGAGGGAGAAGTCACCGTTTGCTCAGAGAAGTTCACCGGGTCGTCGTAACAGATCACCCTCGAGAAGCAGAAACGACAGGAGATCGCCTAGAAGATACTCCAGATCCAAACGTATGAGTCCATCGCCCAGAAGAAGGCGGATTTCGAGGTCTCCCAGGAGACGTAACAGATACTCGATTTCAAGAAGCAGAAGCCGTTCTAGATACGACCGCTATGGATCACGACGCAGAATGTCGCTTATTAGACGCAGGAGATCAGGCTCTAGAAGAAGATCTAGGTCGCCGAGGAGACCCAGAGACAGAAGGGAACGCTCTAGAGAACGCTCTAGGGAACGATCTAGAGAACGATCCAGGGAACGGTCCAGAGATCGTCGCAGAAGTCGCAGCAAGTCCAGGAGTCGCTCTCGACGATCTAGCCTGAGCTATTCGCCTATCAGGAAGAACCCGGAACGTTACAAGGACATTTTGGAGGACAAGAAGAAGAGCAAGAGGCGTGAAGAGAAGAAACAGAAATCCCGATCGATTTCCAGGAGCAGGAAGATGCAAGTCGTAGCGCCCAGGGTCAGTTTACGATCATCCAGCGAGGAAGAACCAGATATCATTGAGGACGATCCTAAACCCGAAGACGAAGAACGTCAGAAGGAACTCAATACTCTGAAACGTCTTCAAAGTGGCTTAGCTGCAAAAGCCAGAGAAACTTTGGGCAAAAAAGTCATAAGCCCTGTGAAAATTAAGGTGGAGAAGATCGATGACAACGTGCTTGACATAGCATTGCCTAGCGAGCCACCGAAGGCAATTCGGAGAGTAGACACGCCAACTAAAGATAATTCTAAGTCAAATTCGCCAGTGGAACTTCCTCGTGTAGAGTCTCCAGTATCCAGCAAATCGCCATCCCCGGCATTGCCTTTGACACGTGATGAAGCCATAATAAAGTTGAGATCCCCCAGCGAGTCACCACCGCCCTTACCGCCTAAAGTTGTGACACAAATCAATAACAGATCAAGATCTCCATGTGGATCCAAGAAAAGTTCTGCATCAGAATCCACATCCGTGGCCAGATCGCATTCCAAATCTCGTTATGCGTCTCCTGAGAAAGATATAAGGGACAATAGATCAAGATCACGATCAGAACGTAGAGAGTCTAGATCAAGTTCAAAGGTCAAGTCTCCAGGTAGGGCAAATGAGAAATCTGTGTCTAAATCTCCTAACCAAAATAAGAATGCACCTAAGGATCGTATAGTGCTGCAATCTAACTCACCGCCTAAGCGAAAATCTGGTAGCAAATCGCCCTCGCGTGTTTCAGTGAAATCCAAAGATACTTCACCTAAGAACATGTCGATATCAAGATCAGCATCTAGATCGCCAGAGCGTGCGGTATCCAAGAGAAATACAGCCTCCAGATCAGCTTCACGATCATCAGTCAGATCCAGGAAACATTCGCCAAGAAATAAATCCTCCTCGAGGTCACCATCAAGATCTTATACAAGATCCATGTCCTTGGAGAAGAGATCCTCTAGAACTCCAAGACATAGATCCTCGCGATCACCATCCCGAGATAAGCGATCAAGATCACACTCTAGGGACAAGAAGTCACTCTCGCCCAAGACCAGATCGTCCAAGTCTCCTTCTAGAAGCAAACAGTCACCCAAGTCCCCAGCAAAGACCAAAAAATCTAGCAGATCAAGATCAAGATCAAAACAATCTGCATCTAGGTCACCGTCGCATTCTAAAAAATCACCGTCGCGTTCCCCGAAGAAATCGAGATCCAGGAGTCGAAGCAGGTCACTGTCGAAAAGATCAAGAAGTCGTTCCTTGTCAAAGAAGTCAAGAAGTCAGTCCAGGTCCGCATCTAGGACATCCAGGGAAAAGCCGAAGAGGAGTTGCAGCAGGAGTAGTTCTAGATCTTCCGCGAGGTAAATACATTTTTCTTCTGAATTTATTAATATTAATTTTGTAATTGTATTCCTTATAATCTAATATATTTCTTTTGTTGTATAACACAGTTCAGCCAGACGAAGTCGTAGAAGTTATTCAAGTTCGTCAAGATCATCGAGCAGTGTTTCTAGTCGATCATCACGCTCGACCTCTAGTAGCTCGGCTTCCAGTAGATCACGTTCCCCGTCAATACCCCGTCGTCACGGTTCGCCAAGTTTCCTGGACCGTCGACGTATCACCAGGTAAGACCGTAGATGGTAATTGATCCTTGATTCTCGTAGTCTATTATCGATTTCATGTCTCTGTCATTGCACCAAGCTGAAGTTGTAATACCACTTTGTCGAATGTAGGATTATCGTGTTACTTTTTTTTTTTTTTTTAGTTATTACATTTATTTCTTTGTTGTATTCAAGAGCAAGTGAAACGACCTTTTATTTTAGACAGTCGATTACAGTTGCTACGAATCGATGCAAATTAGGATATACTATCATTATCTCTTTTTTTATGATTTTCTCCCGTTTGACTATCCTAATATTTTCTATTTGTTGTATCCTACAGAGACAGTTCGAGGGACAAACATAGAAGATAGTGTTTATGGCTTCGCACAGTTACTTGTATTACTTTCCTACAATAATGTAGAGATAAATGCGTAACGACACTAATCTGTTCGATATCGATAGTAACGTGAGAAGATATTATAAAAGAAAGGCAGAAAATTAAAAAGTAACAGAAATTAGTACAGTGTCGGATTTTCATAGATGACTATTGTAATGTTCGATCAAAAGTTGTGAATTTCATTATATTATTATTTTCTTCTCTTCAAGTACTATCCGCATTAAGTCAATTTGTGACTCGTTATACTGCGCTTTGAGAGACTGCGGGGTCGAACAACGATCTACTTAATAATGTTTTTTTCCTTCTATTTAATTGCATCTAATTAATTCGTTTGTAACCGTCTACAAATCAATTCAACGGTGGATTGATTGCTCATTTCTATGAATTAATATCATGTCAGGTTAGTATAAACGCGATGGGTTGTCGAATTTTCTTACAAGCGTTTATATAGTATGGCATGTGTATATCATCCCCGTAAGTTTATTGTACATTGAAGATCCGAAGTAGCGATTCTCTTTTGTTTTATGTCGAGCACAAATAAAAAAATACAACCACAGAACAAGAGTAGACGAAGACGTTACTACCGCAAAAAACCTCTTTAGTTATTTATTATTTTGTATCGTGACTCGTGAGCCTTTTATTTCATCATCCAGAACCGTACAGGTAAGTGTTACATTTTTATTTGGCATCGTTCACACTTTTATATTTTTTTAAAAATTCATGTCGCATGACCACCTGCTCTTTATCTTTTCCTTTTCTCTTTGTTTTCTTTTTTTTTCTTTCATGTTACTGCACGCCTGCCATCGTATAAGTAAATCCAGCATATCACGTGCCTACGTGTCCATAATAATGAGTAAGCCTGTATTCATTGGTACAATTATAATACACTAATTATACCTTATTGGTACATGATGAATTAATATTATAATTCCTTGTTAATAATAACACGTACTGATCATCTTCAGTTATTAATAGCGCGACCTGCGGCAGGACTAATAAATGATAATTTCAGTGCTAGAAAACGACCGATTCCATATCATCGACCTACACCCTCACCACCATCTTCGCCAAGCAGTTCAGAAAGCAGTCGGCATAGTGACTGGTCAAGTCCAAGTCGGCGCTCCAGCCGTTCTCCCAGTAGAAGTCCTTCGTACACCCGTTGACCACTGGAGAAAGGGGAGCAGGAGATCGTATAATGAATTAAATGAATAAATGTTCCTTTAAAAGCTCTGAATTCGCCATGGCAAATTCAGGGCGGATTACATCGTGAGACAAGTTCGCGCTTCGTCATCTTCTTGGACTTAGGAAGCGCAGGTTGTTGATCCCACAGTAGAAAACGGTTCCTTGCCTTTGAGGTGAGAATTTCGGAACGGTAATGTCGAGTAGTTAGGGTGGATAGATACTCGGCATGCAGCGAACTTCTTCCGTCTTTTATTCTATTTCTTTTAAGCGATTTACAAGTAAGATATGAAATCTTAAAGATTCACGAGTTAAACTCGAGGCACTCACCCTATTATTGAACTATTAAGAATTTCTTTTTAAGTGTCGTACCTCTACGCAAATATCTCTTGATAGATTATTTATTTATTTATTTATTTATTCACTTACTACACGTGATATTCAAGATGGCAGCGAATTAACTTTTGCAATACTGCTCAGGATTAGTTGGTCATTCTATGCGTAAATTTTTATAAGTGAATCATCGTATTTTATTTCATTATGGTGATTGTATTACGGTATGTCTATTTTTCTAGGATTCTAGAAAGTCTAGCAACCAATTTTATTTATATTACCCAAAGAGATCTTCTTTCTGTTGGATATCTCACTTTCTTGTGGGAACAGTGAGATTACAGATTTTTTATTCACATTTCTCTCTTACATTATGTGACTCTAGTCGTACGGCTGTATTTGCAAGGGTCTGTGCAAGGCTCGACAATTTTTTTAAAGGAAAAAAAAGCAATAAGCACATTCCGGAGGCTGTAAGTGAAAACGCTCATATTATTAGTTGCTGCTAGTGTCTCTGGCAAATCATACACTCGTTCAATCGTTGTGTAGCTATGTATATTATTTATTTCTAGTCATGAAACGTACTACTATTGTAGTTCTGTACATTTTTGTCATTATTTCTTGGTGGGATTGTTTGTTATACAAACACAATATTTATTCTAGTCGAATTCGCACCAGCATTATTATTATGACACTATCCAATTATCGACGAATCGAATATAAATTGGATCAACACATTCCAAATCCGGTATAGGCCAAAAGAACAAGAATAATCTTGGGCAAAATGTGATTCGATAATTTAGTGCAATGTTATACTCAAGTCGCTCCCCGTGTGTACATATAGATATTTCTAAAATACACCATAGCGAAAGGCCAACAGTATAAGGATCATTTATTATTGAGATTCCTCGTATCTAAGAGCCATAGACTTTGATTAATACTTATTAGTTAGTAATATTTATTTATTGTAACGTTAGTCATCTCATGGAACTCTTGAACCACTACAGCCTGTGGATCGGAGATCAATGAATGCTGAAAAGTAAATACTTCACGAAGCTTGGTTTAATTTTTTATAATTGAAACCAAGATAATTATAATGTAAAGAATCGAAAGAAATTCTGAATCTAATGAGATATACTAGTCACTGATATATTACTGTTTGTTGGCCATTTAATTGGCCGGGTAGCATACCAAAAGACACGTTTAGAATATAGACTATGATTACTGAAAGTTAAGTCTGGAAAGATAATATATGTAATAAGGTTAAAGAGCATACTCAGAAAGTCTACATTGTTTCTA
Organism: Calameuta pallipes; assembly: GCA_030142375.1. Lineage (NCBI taxonomy): Eukaryota > Metazoa > Arthropoda > Insecta > Hymenoptera > Cephidae > Calameuta > Calameuta pallipes. The sequence goes on from JARQSW010000101.1 coordinate 221,402, forward strand.
ACAATTATAGAGAGACTATGTAGTGTTAGTTCTTGCATAATGACTGAATGTCTGTTTTTTTCCAAAATCTTTGTCAAACGCCATGGCATCAGGGATATCGATATTTTTCCTGGTGAGCTAGCCGCTTTTTGTATATTAATACAGGAAGGAAGGAAGTTATCGATTGATCTTTGAAATTTCTTAATTACCGTTGACCCTTGACCTTTACTATTAATTACCCGCAATCTCGAACATAAAATGTTACTATCGTTAAAGTGGAAATTCGGATTATATCTGTAACATACTCTGTATTGTTGTTGTGTGATTAAATCAAAATGCTTACATGCGCTGTGTTTACTTCATTCAGGTTTTTCTATTTTAAGTTTGACAATGCTGCAGTTTCAACATTTAACAGTTTATTAACAGTAGGATTATATACAACAGATAATCATCTTAAAACTTAGAAATCTGTTGAGTTCTGGAGAAGAGAAGAACGTTTGGTATTTATTAATTTTCTCCAAAATGGAATGTAAAATTGGCACAGTATAATTGTATCTTATGGCAAATACGAGTAAAAGAATATTACTAACTCTACTCCGAGCTCATAGTAATGGTTGCAATAAGTATACAAAAATATTATTATGAAAAGTATGCTGTTGCATTAAGTGAACAGAATTTCGTGTTATCCTCTGGTGGATCTTTCAACTTTGGCTCGTTTGTTTGCTAGGAAGATGACCCATAAGAATCCTATAAGATTGACCACCAAAACTCGTAGCTAAAATAAATGAAATTGTTAAGAATAAAATATTGAATATTATTAACAGCAAATTTTTCTCACACAGCCTTACCATTGGTGGCACAAATTTAATATTTATGAATTGCAGCAATGTTAAATACTTCCAATTAGCAGTAAGTATTGGCCAGTAAAGTTTTTCAAGTTGTTTCCGTGCCACTTCATCAGAGTGTCCCTGAAATATTACCATAGCTATTGATCACCTGATTCGGACAGTCTCAAAATTCTAAAAACAGAATTACCTCAAATCTAGCAAGCAGATATAAAGACAATGCTTGGAAACATGGTGTATATATGAGTCTTTCTATAAGTAGAATGCCCAGTGGGTTCCTTGTGATCGACTGAACATACTTATAAAAGTAATGAGGTATCGTTCCACCAAAGAGAAGTCTACAATGAAATCAATCTAGAATAAGGCACAGTTTTGTATCCAATTTTAAACTCTAAACAATAAATTATTACCCAAAAAGACCAAATGCAATAAGACTATCCTGGTTAAGATATTTCACTCCAGACAACCTTTGCGAAGCCAAATTACCCAATGTGGCGATTACACAGCTAAAATTTCAAGGTAAGATTAAATTATTTTGAATATCAAAGTACAAATAAACGTAGTAATTTGCATTTATAGTAACCATATACGTATATTATTTTTCTTACCTAGTAATTGCTTTCGTTTTAAGTGGATTTTCGTAAAGACTTTCAAAATATGCTCCTACAAGATTATAAATAATATGTGTAGGCTTAGAAAATGCCATCTTTTATGATAAGTAGTATCCTTGAGTAATTTGATCTAAAAACCGGGAACTTAATCCACTCGCTACGTCTAGTGTCAGAAGACTGGAGGTGACACGGGTAACACTTATTCCTTTCCTTGTGGCTTCCCAGTGAATTGCTGAACGCAAACATGGTAAAGTGCAAAGTACAAACTTAAAAAAAGATTAATTAGTCAAATAATATTAGCAAATTACACCATCAAAAATTAACATCTCCTCTTCTCAGAACATGTTTTTGAACTTCTATTGCGTACTCAAATTCATGTAATACTTTATCCTGTTTAATAGATAAAAATTAAGAAATCCCAATTCAGATTCATCGTACTCTGATTCATCTCAAACAGAGCGGGTACGTACTGATCTGATCAATTGGTAATCCTGGAACAGTGCTGGAGCACGGATCCTGCATTTGTAAAATAATGGAAGGAGGCAGAGCAACTCTTCAAGGTCAAGCAATGCAGGCTATTCATTTTCATTCTTTCGTATGTACAATTAGAAGACATATTTCTCTCAAGAATCAACTCCCTTGAATAAAAGACTAAATTTGTATTCGTTGTCAGAATCAGTCATAAAATACTTCCGTATTTTTTCTCGTCTCTCGGACACGCAGTTCATGCCCGTCTAGACGCTATAATGTCATTTTGCCCTAGGGTTACGTGAAAACACAAAATATGTTCTGACCTACGAGGTAATAAACCATAGAGGATATATTCCTTTACTTGTGGACGTCTTGTGAATTTGTGGGAGACTGTGTTATTTATGATGAACATCGGTACAGCCACGGAAGTAAAGGTTAGTGCAAGACAGTCGATTCTGTCGTGTGCTTTACGGGCGCCTGTTTACGATTTCCTGTAGAACTGTACAACAGACAGAGATACTTGTTATCGTAACACCTGACTGATAAGGGTTAAACGAATTTTGTCTGAGAAACGAGATATTTGGCCAAGTATACGAACAGACGTATAATGAATGAATGCAGAGATACTATTACAGGGATTGTAATGTCAGATTATAATCTGGGTCATTTTTATTGACGTTACTTCATTCCTTTGATGGGTCAGATCGTCGAGAAGATACAGAAAATATTATATTTCCGTATAGTATCATTCTAATCTCGCGATGCTGGGTAGACACTAGTTTTCTTGTATATATTTTATATGCTTTTGTCTTATAGATGGTTAGGAATCAAATGTCATAAGTGTCATGTCAATGTTATTATCCTTGCATATATCTTTTAGCTGTAAATTAAATGTGATATAATGATGAACTTTAGTAGTTTAGTTACGTATACCGATGATATTGATAGAAATACAATATAAATGGTTGATATTCCTGTTGTGTATGAGATACAGCTGATAAATGACAGATGCCCGTATAGCATATACTACATACATGCTTCAATCTTGTTTATATTGAGAATTTTGTAACAGATTTTAGCCAACGATAAAACGGAACCGTGGAACTCTGTATTCATCAAGCCTGAGCCTGAAGAATATAGTCCTGTAAATGACAGCATTTATTCTATGGATCAAGCAGTGAAGTCTGAGCTAGAAGACACAGCTTTATCAGGGAGACAAAGTGTACTTGCAATCACAAAGAATTCAAACAATTCAAGGGAATACATTCACTCCATTAATATTACAAATATTTCTGAGAAGAGGAGAGACTATCGTATGAAGAGAGGATTACAGTCAGCATCATCAATGTTAAGCAGAAGAAAGATCCATTGGTGTGACCAATGTCAGAGGGAGTTTAAGACCGCACAAAGCTTAAGATATCATATTGGAACCCATACAGGGAATAAACTCTTTCATTGTTCTGTCTGCAATAAGGGTTTCCAAAGACTATATGATATGAATGACCACATGAGGATCCATTCGGATGTAAAACCATTTGAGTGTGGAATCTGCAAGAAGGGTTTTCTTAGACCACGAGATTTAAAGTTTCACATGGCAGTACATTCTGACCAAAAACCACATGAATGTCCTGTATGCAAGAAGAGATTCCTAAGAACACACGACCTTAAGGAACATGTGGGTACACATTCCAATGACAAACCACACAAGTGTAATATCTGTAACAAAGGATTCCAAAGGGCAGATAGGTTGCGGTCCCATATAAATACTCATGCTGAGACCAAACCTTACATATGTCCAGTTTGTGCGAAAGGTCTCTCCAGATCTTTCGATCTCAAGGTACATATGAGGACACACTCTGATGTAAAACCTTTTGAATGCCAAATTTGTAAACAGGGCTTTCTCAGGAGATGCGATCTCACTTCGCATATGCATATCCATGAGAACAAAAAACCATTTGTTTGTGACGTCTGTAAAAAGGGGTTTGTCAGGATGTCGTACTTAAGGGTTCACAAGAGGATACATCTGGATGAAAAACCATTTGAATGTGAAATCTGCTGTAAACGTTTCATTAGGACACATGACTTAAACATTCACATGCGTTGGCACACAGGCGAAAAGCCATTCGAATGTGACATTTGCAAGAAGAGGTTTCGAAATCACCACGCGATGAAGTTGCATATAATGGCACATATGGAAGGTGGTCGTCCTTACAAATGTCCCATTTGCAATCGAGGTTTTCAACGTGCAGACTTTGTTAATATTCACTTAAAAACGCACAGAAGGAAAGGTGAGATCAGTGAAACCGATAAAATTCTTTTAACTAATACACAAAGAGAACAGTCCAAAAATGCAATGATTTTTCTAGAAAATTTCTTAGAACCTGACGATTCTGAGTGCCTAGAGATTGAGAATCAATCAGGGCACACGTTAATTAATCAAGAAATAGTGAGCATGCTGAAAACTGAATTAGGTACGTGTAGTGATACCCAAGATGAGAGAAGTCTAGAAATAATGACATGCAACAGTGTAACTTCTGGGGATGATAACAATGATGGTGATAATGTACCAGTACAAAGCAACGATGGCCAAGGTAGAACTGAAAGTAATTTTATTACAAGAGACGCTCTTGAGCATCAGAGTTATAATAGACAAAGTGAGATGGCATTTATTAAAAACGAGCCTGCAAATACACCAGATAATGCAGGCATGGATGCTGTAAGTGCATTTGAGAGAAATCGACAGCTTGTATGTGTCAATATAAAGAATGAGCCGATCGAAACAGACTGAATGGAAAAGAATTCTTTTAGATATAATGAATTTCTAATTTATTGCACATAACTTTATGTGATATACCATACCAACACATTAAAAAAACAGACAGATAATTTTAATGGCTACCTAATAACGTATAGGTACAATAAAATCGTTGATAGCTTCTTAAATTTTTTATATCAAATAGATATCATGAAAGTGCGATACCTAAAGATTGTGTATACTGCGAGGGTGAATAATTAAAAAGACCCCATTTTAAAATAAGGCAGAGAATAATTGTTATTTTTTTATTCTAATCTCTCGATTAATTAATTACGCAGTGAGGACTTTAATAAACACACATATACTCTTGGAACAATTAAAATGACTGCTGCATAAAGTTATCAATCCATACTCTCTCACTTTAAAATATTGTATCAAGCCACAACGAATAGATGAAAGTTAATTACATTGGAAGGAACTATTTTTTAATTGTTATCGCGTGGAGACAATATAAACGTTTATGGTAAATTTTATTATCGTTTTCAAACACTTTTCATTAGTGATCTCTTAACATGACGGTTGTCATTGTTTCATATTTTTATTTAATCACTGTGGTCCAATGTATTCTTATCGGAATAGCGTATGCTTATTCAATTCATACACAATGAACGTAAGACGTTTATCTATTTAGTCAATTATGAAAAAAAATGGAATCTATTCTGTCTAATAAAAATCTTATGAAAACACCTTAAAATCATTGAAATTAAAAAACTGGGAAAGTTAATTAAGAGCATAAGGAACAAATAAAAATCAGAGGAATGTACATATAATAATGCCACTTTCATTTGAAACTTTTATTACCAATTGTTTAAACGTAATTTTATGTAAATCTCCATAAGTATCAGTAATGGAGGACAAATTTAACGTACCTAATAAAAATCTTCCTCTGTCGTCTTTGTCGTAGACGTTTGATTCTTTATTTGTTCTTGGCTGTTATACATGTCAGCCACCTGTTGCGCGGATGTTGAATCCTCGCAGCTCTTATCGTCGCGCACCCTTACGAATCTTGGAAATCTTAAAGATATTCCTTTCTCTGGATCCACCTATAGTATTCACAACCTTATACTCAGTGTCCATTAAAGAAAGAAGTAGACCAAAAACTGAAAGAGATACTTACGATTCCAGTAGCAGCTCTGTGCACGGGAGATAGTGATAGATCAGCACATTTGATTTCCCAAACTTGAGAAGGTTCAAACCAATGATCTGGCTCAAGATTAGAATCATAACGATAATACGACTTCGCCTGAGGAATAACACGATCCTTAAGGAGCTCAGTATGTTTCTGAAGATCTTCCTCACTGAATCCCGTGCCAATCTGAAAAGAGATTGTTTTATTATCATATCAAATATAAAGTGAGTCAAAAATAGTCTAAACTTACTTTACAAATACTCTGGTATTCCTCAGTTTGTGGATCATAACAAGCCAATAAAAATCCTCCATAGGTTCCTGTTCTTTTCCCTTTTCCTATGTAACCACCAATTACAACAAGATCCAGGGTGTCGCCAACACCTTCTAAATAATCTTTCTTCAGTTTCAGCCAATTGCGCGATCTCTTGGCTATTTCATACGTCGCATCCTCGTCAAGAGTCTTAACCATTAGACCCTCACAATTTCCTGTTGTAAAAGAATATTACCTTTTGTAAATGGAATGAACGGTGAATTTGATTTATTGTACCTTTTACAGATTCTTCAAGGAAGTCTTGTACTTCCTCCATTGTTGTTGTATCGTGACTCGTTGCAAATTGCCATTCTCCCTCTACTTCTTTGAAATGTTGTTTCAGAAGTTCTCGACGTTTTGAGAATGGTTTTTTCACTAATGGCTCTCCATTTAAATATAACAGATCAAACATGAATACACAAACCTGTACCTTAATGTCGGATTCATTCGCATCCTGTGGAATGACCATGATTAATAATTATATTTGATTCGTGTATCATCGTGTATCGGAACGCTATGAAATAGTACAATATTAATAATGGAATACCTTGCGCTTCCTTGTGCTAAGAATTTGGAATGGTAAAATTTGTTTCTTTTCGCTATCCCATGCTACAGCTTCACAATCCAAGACACAACTTTTAACATTTTCACTACGAGCATTTTTGACACGTGCGATAATATCCGGGTATTTGGATGTGTTATTCTCTTGATTTCTACTGTAAATACTGACTTCATCAGTTTCTGTTATATGAATCTATATCATGAAGTACATATAATTTTATTAATCACTTGGTATAAAAATTAAGTATACTGTGTTTAATCAAGCTGGACAAACCTGTGCTCTTTCGCCATCATATTTCCATTCACAAGTGAATTTCAGACCATCGAATCTTGTCAAAACTTCTTGAACACCTTTTGTGGGGTGTGCCAACATTGGTTTTAAAGGAATTCCTGGAGTTAATTTACACTTGTTGGGTAGCGCCTTCACACCATCCTTCAACAGGACCGGAATGATCATATCATAATTTGGACACTCACTAAAACAGAACATAGATGTATGTAAAAGAAATTCTTCCTCTTAAGATTATACTTAAGAATCATTTTTATAATTTACCAATATGTAGTCTTGAGCATAAGAGCTACTTCGTCGTATTTCTGCTTGAAGGTATCATTTGACAATTTTTTACTAGCATTGAGTATTTTAAACGGTCTCTCTTGTTCTGGTGGCGTCATTGCACATGCCAGCGCAAGTGCCTAGAAAAATAAAGGATTGTTAGTATCCTAAATGGAATAGTCATTCACTCATTTTTCTGTAAATATTACTTGTAGAACGGATTGCTCAGCAAGTCCAATTCTTAGTTTTCCAGCGAGGGATCTTATGAGATATCTTGCTTCCGAATGTCGACAGGCCACGAACATTGACTGGATTTTATCAACTTTCTTTGCCATAGACTGTAAACGAAGAAGTTTATCTTAGAAATACATTTTCATTCGGAGATTGATAATTGCCCTAAACTCTAGTTTATACCGCTTGACCCGCCATTTGTGCAATTTCCTTCAATTTTGTAAAAACAGTTGACACTGTTAATGGTGCAGGTTGAAACATCATTCTTTGATTAGATCGTGCTCCTTCTGCAACGATGCCTAAATCGCCAGCTTCCTGGGCTTCTGCCTTTATTTGTGCTACGCTTCTCCCAGTGCACTGGGCTATTGCCTTTATCAAGGTAGTATCTGCTATACCCAGCTCAATTCCTAATTATTTGATTACAGATAATGATAGATAATTATTCAATAGAACTTTTTAATGTTATATTTATCTATTTACCTTCATAAGCAGGAGCAAGTTTATTGAGACATAGATAAATGCTTGGGAGGAGATCGTTTGGACTGAGAACAATTACGGAACGCAAGTAATTGGACAAAATTTCAATTATCTTTAACCTTGCACTTGTATCTTCGATTATTTCTAATGTTCTCGTTAGAGCCATGTATGGTACTCTGCAACCGAGAAAAAAGAACAATATGCCGTATATTATATAGATTCTGAAAAAGATATTGTTAAATGAAAATAAATCAAAGAACTACTTCTCATCTTGTTTCCAAAAAGCATCGTCAACTGGATGATAGTTCGCTTTATCTGGATAATATGAAGGGGTGTTCCCATTCTTTTTACCTCCTTTTGTTTCGTTTTGCTTGGGTGCTGCAAAAGAAAGAATAATTTAATAAATCAAAGGATTTTTTAAAGTCATTTTGAAACTGGTAGTATCGAATGTCGAAGAGTTTACCAAAGAAATTGTGTACAGGCTTTAGCGATTTTTTTTCGTCCTTAGCTTTCTTAGGACTTGGCTTTCCCTCCTTGGAATCAGATTCAATCTCAGATTTCTCATTATCGCTATCAGGACTGGTTTCAAGTTTTGGACTACCTTTTCCATCTTCCTCAGGCGTTGGGGTATCTTGTTTCTCTTCAGATTTTGGACTCCCACATACTTCGTGTATTGGACTTATTTCTTTTTCATCAGGTTTTGGACTTTCTGGCAACTAAAAATTACTGATATCAGAACGCAACACACCCAATAATAATATATGTATACGTACAGACAAATGATCTTCCTCGTCACTGGATTCTATCCTCTGAATAATTCTAGCTCGTTTTTTTGTAGGTTTCGTTTTTTTCTCTATAGAAAGCTGTTTATTATTTTTTCCTACTGGTGATTCCTTGATTGGATTCTTTTCCTCTTTTAATTCTGCTTTATTTGCGATATCTTTTGCTTTTTTCAAAGCTACCAAATCAATAGAATTTTCCTTTTCATCCTTATCCTTAATTGCTTTCTTATTTTCCAGCTTCTCAGCTATTCCATGAACTAGATTCTTTGCTTTACTTTTCACCGGTGCTATATCATGCAATTAAATGTTGTATGAGTCTTAAATCGAAGTAACAAATAAAAAGAACTAACCAGTTTTTCTCCTCGGAACAGATTTAGGGGAAGGAGAATCAGATGACGTGGTCTTCTTTCTAGTGTTCGAACTATTTGCCTTTTTAGCAGATCCTGGGCTGCGAATAATATTTGCATAAATGTTAAATACAATCCAAATAATTATATAGGAAAACATTTACCTCACTGAGCTATTGCTGGTAGAACTGCTGTCTCTTTTTCTCTTGCCATGTGCTGGACTGCTCTCACTCTTTTTCTCAGCAGGAGAGATGCTACCGATATGCAGCCAATTAGAAACAATTGTACCAGGTCTTATCAAGGTTGTCGCAGTAATATAATCACATCGCAAAACACACGATTTTGCATTTACACAGATTCTCACAATCCTCATCATGATTGCATATTACGATTTCATGTACTCTTAAGTCACAACATACCTTGAGTCATCTGCCGATTCTGTGGTCTCTTTCTTCGAAGTAGTTCTGGTAAAAAACGATCTGAAAGGCAAGAAATTTTATATGCCAGTTAACAACAAAGATTTATGAAATATGTCAATCGAATTGGAATCTATAATCTTTAATAACTTGTATAATATTATGAAAAAATTATACGCATCACTCACGTTATGGTTCTTTGCGCCATTTTCCCGCCTTTACTAACCTCCACTTTTGAAGCATAGAACGCGGCTTACAAATGCAGCCATACAAACATTTTAGATTTCATACTAAACACTTGCCTTCATGAAACTGTGGAGAGAGTCCTAATTTAAATGTAATTTTAAAACAACAATAAGTAATTCCTGAAAAAAAGTACAAATTATAATTATTACTCTCAAATATATGTTATGGAAAAAAAAGGAATAGTCTCATTTCTTATTGAATGATAATTTAGATTAATCGCGTGTTCCACTAGTAAATCCAATTTCGATCTCATCAGTGATATAAAATATTCACTTAACTGTGAGCGACAGGCAATTTATTTGTTCCATCTGAAACAATGATTCCTTGATTGCTGTAGTCCAGCATTTGAAATGCAACAGTGCAGTTTAGTTTCACAAAACTGATGCAATATGATAATTATAATACTGTTCGTTCAATGTATCTTCGCTGCTAATAAGGCGTAAGTACATTCATTAAGAATTGTAATAATGAGTTAAGGACGTTTGATTATTCATACAAAAAATTTATTCTACAGAAATTTTATACAAGAACGCACATGCCTGCAATCAAAACAGTCCTTAAAATTAGTTATTGAACGAATAATAATTGACGAGATTGTAAAAAATCACAAGTGCATTGTCTTCATTTTTGATTCTTATTATAAGAAAATTATAGAATCTGTTTGGAGCCAAGGACAACTCGTAACACTAGGCTATGTGGTAAAGAAATCTAAATTAATGAAAGTAACAGTTAATTATTATTATATCTACGATAATATACAAATGTTTCTGACAGATATCAATCCACCACAAGGAAACATTTTTTCCTCCAAAAACACGCATTCAATCAATTTTGACGAACAGTAAAGAAGCTGGCTGTGACGCGTACGTTATATTAATGGCGAACGATTTGGAAGTTATTAAACTATTGCAATATGCTGAAAAGTCAGTAGAACATGAATAATTTTCCTATGGAAGAATTTTCTTTTAATTTTACGATTTTTAGACGCCGTTTAATCAACACCCGAGGAGATTTCTTAATGCTTTACGACGATCGATTATTCATACCGGAAATGCATTACATTTGGAATCGAATTCTAAGCGTCCTCTTCGTACGCCGTTACGAGTCACTCAAGTGTAGAACCGGTGAGCGGTTGAGGAACGAATGGTTTGATATTGTAACAGTGAATTATCCAATGAATTCGAAGAATTCTGTAACAAAACATGTAGATACCTGGTACAAAGGAAGATTTAGATATGGAGTTAAGCTCTTTGATGAAAAAACAAAAAATCTTCATGGCAAAAGTTTAAAGTTCGTACGAAGTATATAAGTGATTAAATATCGTTAATTATATAAATGGATTCATTTAAAATATTTTCATAGAGTGGCAATATTTGATCACATTCCAGCTGTAACAAAATATGCATTGACATATTCCACAAATAAATCTAATCCAGATTCCAAAGCGTTAGGTATAGAATATGAAGTAAGTAGCAGTGTTAGTATGAAGTAATAATTTAGGCTTAAGATATTTTAATAAGTATTAAGAATTATATATAAAAGACCTTTCCATAGTTGATGATGATTGCTGAAAAGTCAATAAACTTTAAGGCACTGGTATATGTGCCACCGGATGTAAAAACAGAACGTTGGGGTTCGCCAAGAGACAATGATTCGTACACTGGATTATTAGGAGAAGCAGTTTCAAGAAATGCTGTATTTTTTCTTGGTGATCTTCATTATACTACAGAACACCTTCATGTGCTCGACTTGTCTGTTCCGTATCATACAGAATGCTTGACCTTCCTTACACCAGAAGCTTTGAATGATAATTCATGGAAGCTGCTTGTTCTACCTTTTAAGTACGAAGTGATAATGAATATTAATAGGTGTTTAGTATATATATTTAAAAATTTCTACTTTGCATTTACAGATTGTACACATGGATTGCAGTACTATTTACTTTATTTGCTGGTGGATTTATTATACACTTCTTTGCTGTTTATTATAAAAATTATATAATGTTACATAAGAACCATACAATCGACAATGCTGGAAAGAATGGAGCTTTCAAGAAACTCGTTAGACTAAAAAAAAGTATTAGTAAAAAAGCGAAATTTAATCAGGAATATAGAGGCCTACGTATATTTATGGGAATACAAAACAGCATTATGTACACATATAGTATGTTAATGCTAGTATCTTTGCCACGTTTACCTGATGCCTGGGTTCTTCGTATATTTATTGGATGGTGGTGGCTTTATAGTATTTTAGTATCTGTTGCTTATCGTGCAAGTATGACTGCAACTCTAGCTAATCCTGTACAAAGGTAATATATTATAAAAAGTTGTGATAAGTTTAATGAAACTTTATAACATGCTTATTATACCTAGGGTAACTATCGATACGTTAAGCCAATTAGCTAATAATCCAATAGCCGTTGGCAGTTGGGGAGAAGACCGAAAGCAATTTTTTTTATCGTCTTCGGATCCGAATACACAGAAAATCGGTACCAAATTCGAGGTGACCACTAATGAGGATGAGGCTATATCACGAGTAGCAAATGGAACATTTGCTTATTATGAAAATATCTACGTTTTGCGCGACGCTCGTGCAAAACGACAAGTATTGGAGGTGAAACGAAGAAAAAGTGCATCCAAGCTGAATCGTACATTTAAGCAAGATCGAAATTTGCATATAATGCAGGAATGTGTTATAAATATGCCGATTGCCCTTGGTCTAGATAAAAATTCTCCACTGAAACCAAACGTGGACCGGCTTGTAACTAAAACATTAATTATACCACTGCCACATATAACTTTATCATTATCAAAATCATTGCATTATATATATATAATATATATTCCTGCAACAGATACAACGAGCTGTAGAAGCTGGTTTAGTTCAGAAATGGTTGAACGACGTGATGGAATGGGCCAAAAATTCAGAAAAACCTTCAGATACTGATGCTCCAAAAGCTCTTATAAATCTTCACAAACTTTACGGAGCAGTAGTTGCTCTCGGAATTGGATATTCTCTTGGCTTTATAACGTTAATATCCGAAATACTACATTGGAAATACATTGTTCTCAAAGACTCGAAGTACGACAAATATTATCTGGATGTGTTCTATAAATAAATAAACGGGTATTACTAAAAGATTTGAAAATTTTGTAATATAAGCTTCAGATGGCACCCAAAAAAGCCTGGCGGTTATCTTAACAACTAACTAGCGCGCTTGCTTACTGTCAGTTTTGTGTTTGGCTCATTTGCGATTGTCACACACGTTCCATGTTTTAACCTTAGAAGTTTGATGCATGATTGAAAGGCGGCGGCTAGTAATTAGTTTTCTAGGTCATCCCAATAATAGAAGACAGCAGAAATGAGCGATGCTGAACTTCAAGAAGAAGAAAGAGAAGTATTGCTCTCGATATACGATGGAGACGTGGCGTTTAAGCAGCTGACACCCACCACATACCAGTACAAGGTATAAATAAGTCTTATATTTTCATATGAATTATTTTTTTAATGAGAATATATATATTTTGTTATATAGTACCCAATTATCCTGGGATCTAATACAAATTATAGAAACCAAAACTGAAGACTAGGTTATTGTTACATATTTTAAAGGCTTTGACATTTATTTGTATAATATTCAGATTTAGACCATATTCTAACTGGTTCTTGTTCAGTTAGAAAATGATCAAGAATAACTATCACTGACTATACTATTTGTTTCAGTATGGAGAGGATGATGACATTAAATCATTACTTTTGGAGATTTCTTGGGGACCATCTTACCCATCGGAAAAGCCAACTATCAATATGAATACATTCTATAACAAACATATGTAAGTGATTTGCTCTTATGCACTGAATTATTTGGCATTAGATTACTTTGATTAAAGGTGAATATTGGCATATATAGTGTGCAAGAAGTGAAGGATAAGGTGATGGCACATGTGGAAGCAGAAGCTGAACAGTGGTTGGGATGTGCAATGACGTACACGTTGTTCCAATCTGTGCAGGAACATCTTGCAGATTTGTTAGCTCCACAGCCAGACACTATAACAGATCTTAATGTTGATACTAATAAATTAACGATTACTGATCAAAATCAAGTGGTAAGTCTATCACCATCATTCATGTATTTCTCTGAAGAATTCGTAACAGATGATTTGTACATCACACGTTTTTAATAGCAAGAGGAGCCAACAAAGAAAGTTAAAAAGGAACAACTGAGTAAAGCTCAAAAACGACGACAATGGAGTCGAGCAGATGGTAAGGGTGAAAAACCACGTGGATGGGATTGGGTTGACATTGTAAAACATTTATCTCAAACTGGGTCAAAGCAAGAACAAGAGTCATAGTTAAAGGTTCGCAATACATTATTTTGTACAGGTCATAACTGTATTATATTTTTATAAGTCATCAGAAATATATGCGCTTATATGCCTGTTTGGTATAATACACATTAAAAAAGTCTCAATGTTACACTATGTTGATGATATACCCTGTACTTATGCAAGGAAGTATACTACCTTAATTTGATTCCTTTAAGGGTGACCAGTTACCCCTCCAAGCCCCCATTGGCAGTAGGTTTGTTTTTGTAATCCATTCTAAAGATTTATTTCCCGTTATTATTAATACTTTAACATTAAGTAGTAGTTACTTAATTCTATAAGACTCACCACTCTCCTTTAGCTGTGCAATAAACGCGTTATATTCGTCAAAAATAAAATCATTCGAACTAAAAATAATAAATGCAGGATTTTCACACTGTTCGGTAGCTTTCGGTGTAGTACTTTTATTAAAAGTGTACATTCGCATTAGAGGATATGACAGGTTGCATGAATGAGATTTTAAGAAAATATCCTGTAAAAATAAATTACAATATTCATTTTAATTATACTCGAGGTCTAAGAAAAAAAAAAGTACTTACCACAGGCCATTTTAGAATCATGCACGTGAATAAACTGCATAGACTAGCATGGAAGTATGCTTTCAGTATATCAAAGGAATTTACACCTTTTGCAAATGATATCAAAATAGTTCTTTGCTTCATGTCCATTACAAGAAAATATTTTTCGAATTGAAACCTACGTGCAAGAGCATCCATATCGGAAGCAGAGGTCATTCTCTTTATAACGTTTTCTAGCGAAACACCCATTTTTATATGAAAACCAAAATTGTCTTTTGCTAAAAAAGAAAAATATTATTTATTATCCATTATTTTTAAGAATATTTCTTTGATGCGTTTCACTTAAAACGTTACTTACAAGGGTTTTGAAAAAGTAGTACTGACTCATATTTGTTAACTTCAATAGAATTGGGAATATTTTGGGTCTGCAAGTATTTCTTTATAATTAATGCCAGACGATCCTCGTTAAGTGAATTAAGACAAAGTGCCTTAACCGCTGAGTAATTGGCATACAGATGTATTGCCACCAGGAATAGATACAATTCCATTACGTATCTGTATGCAGGGTACTCTCAATGTTCATATCCAGTAGTAAAAAGTTAAAAGAAATTTTTCTTTTGATGATAAACTATGTAAGAAGCTGCATAAATTGAAACTTACTGTCCATCTTGGGGTAGATTGGATAGTATGAATATACCTATTAATGAAGCAATCAAATTTACAAATGTTTCCTGACTTCCATCTTTGGCTGATACATCGGCTAAATTGTTTTGAAGGGCCTGTATGGATATATC
The DNA here is from genome assembly GCA_030142375.1 of Calameuta pallipes. Taxonomy (NCBI): domain Eukaryota; kingdom Metazoa; phylum Arthropoda; class Insecta; order Hymenoptera; family Cephidae; genus Calameuta; species Calameuta pallipes. The sequence continues at coordinate 236,872 of JARQSW010000101.1, forward strand.
ACATGTAATATAGTATTTTTATCTTTAATAAGATTCTAATATTAAAAAACGTCCTAACTTGATGCTGAGTTAAAGCTGCTCTCGTTGCTCCACCAGCAACACCAACAACAGCCTTCATTGCCATTGAAATGCATAATACATATGTTGAATACAAAGAATAGTATGGTATCATTAGTTCAATTCCCATTGCTGCATCATTTAAGAAATCAGCAAATAAACGCCATTTTTTACACTGTGCATCTAATTCTGTTCTAAATACATTAAAATTTTTTTAAAGTTGTAGATTTATCAAGGAATTCAACAATGGTAAGGAACTGCACTAAATATAAGCAATTTACCCAATCCACCAGGCAAATCCAATTCGTCCTATCATTCCAGTCCCATCTTTCAAAATCCATGTAATTGCAGCTGCTAGTGGAGTTGCCGTAGACTCTCCTACACCTACACCTTGCATAATCGCATGGGTTGTAAGGGTACCCATAATAGTACTGGCAAATGCCTATAATATTACCGTAATACAATAATGTTCATACAACTCTTGTGGTAATAATTTTTATTAAATAATAATCAAATTTATAAATTACAGATAACAAAATTATTATTTATATATACCTGAACGGTATCCCATATTTGATAAGGAATATAATCAGGATGAACACTGTCTGGAAATCCTTGTGGTAAAAAAACTTCTTTGAGGAATAATATCACAGTAGAACCAGACAACGACTTATGGTTAATTGTTGATTCTACCTTTCTTATTGAAATATCATCTGCTTACAAGATTATAGAGGTTAACATGGAATTCCAAACTCAAAAAATTAATTATATAGTATATACCTTTATTAGATACAAATACATTCACCCTTTCATTATCTCCATAAATTTCTTTGTAAATTATCCTCTGTGACATAATAATTTCACAATTATTAAATACAATCTGTCAGTATCATTTGTTGACGTCGACGTTTTAAATGGTGGCGCAACACGTTATACTTGGCACAACTCCCTATATATGTATATGTCTTATATGATTACGTACGGCTTCAAAAAGATGCACTTTATTATTCGTCTTAGATTTTTAAATACAGAATGAATGTGAGTACGTATACCTATTTCCTGGTGACAGGCGAATAGATATTATGTTATGAAATGTTACATGCTTCCTTTTAATAATATTTCTAATTGTGAACAATTTATTTAGGTTCATCAGCAAACCTTCTTGCAGTTCGATTTTCTTTACACATAAGTGATACGTCAAGCATTATATTATTTAAATCGAGAAGACAAGAATCAAGCCGTTTTTTAATGTTATTAACATTTATTTGTCGGTTGCAACGTAATCCGTGAAGGGTTTTGTCAATTGTATTATTTCCTGAAGTTATTGTTTCTTCTGTTTGATCCTTAGATTGAGGAATCTGATTTGAAAATAGTCCTCTTGTGATTTTCTTTAAAATAGTTTTAGTCATGGACCAGTCACTAAGATTGTTTGATTGATTTTTGGTATTGTCAATGCCGATACAACTTTTTTGAGTTTTGAAGCATTTCACCGATTCACACTCCTCTTCGCCTCCTCCTGACATTCTTTGCGCTCTTTTATTCATTGACTCATTAAGTGAAATTATATTAGGTGTGTAATCTCCATTGTTCAAAATGTCTATCGGTTTAGCGCTATCACCGTCACTGATAAATTGGTAATTGTTCTTTAACCTCTGATCGTTTTTCCTGACATGTTTTAATGTGTCTAGTTGCATTTCATTTAATGTATGAGAATCTTTAGAATATCGTGTGAATTGTCTTTCAGCATTTTTTTCTTTGTATTTACCTCTTGGCTTTCTATCTAACGTTTTTTTAGACTGTTTCGGAATTTCATTACTTGAGTAGGAAATTCCTTCCGTGTGTTTAATACCTTTTAGGGATTCATGAAGAGGTATATTTAGATGACGTGTATCAAATCCATAAATTTCAGTACTATTCAATTTCTGTCTGCCATTTCTTACGTCATTTTGATCAGACGAAGGTAGATCGTTTTTTTTAGAATTTTCTCGCTTGGACAAATTTAGTATCTGATTTTCATGTCGGAAAACAATTTCGACGTTATCTTTATCCACGGGCGTTTCCGGTTTTTTAGATTTTGACTTCTTTGCCATTTTTTTTCTATGTTTCTTAGAGCACTTACAAGACTTGAAACAATTCAGACAGGCACGTTCATTGTGATTTAATATTTTGGGATCCTCGTACTGTACTCCTCTCGAAATTCTTTTTCTTACAATTTTGCGAAAGACTGGCGGTGCCATTTCGCAATCACAGTAAACACTTTTTGGGAGATTTAGGGATTTCTGTATACTTTGACATTTGTGAAGCACTTCCGGACTGCGCGACGATTGGCCTCCTGTTAATTTCTGTCTTTCTTGAAAATCATTCAAAATCAATGTAGCACCATTGCCCCTATTCCTCATCACTTCATCCGTTTGAAATTTCGACTGTGACATTCTTCCTTTACGTATGAATTCCTTGATTCTCGACGGCTTTTTTTTAACTTTTTTATGCTTCCCCGAAAATCGCCCCTTTGGCGACTCTATAACCTCAATTTTTGATGCAGGAAAAAACGTCGGCTGCTCAAAAATTTTATTATTCCCAGAATATTCGGACAACTTCTCCCGTCTCTTAGCTTTTTCATATTTACATCCTTGCGATTTTCTGAACCTAAATACAGAATTTCTTTTCGGTTTTGTCAAGTTCCTAGCTTGTGACTTTGTGTACTCTCCATTAAAAGACTTCAAAGAAGACTCATCACTGTGTATAGAATCTCCAGCTTCCTGAATGCGTTTACCCCTTTTACGTTCCGTCTGAATTAGTGTTCCCTTTTTAAGACTAGGCCGTATTTCTCTGACATCATAACTAGAATAGATATTAAGACAATTTTTATTTTATTAATATTCATATCGTCATGGTACTCGCGCGAGGTACTTGGAGCAGGTCAAACATATCCAAGCAGAAATAATTCGCTACTGTCATAAACCTTTGAAATTTCTAGTGCTACCCCGCACGAGTACCGTAGTTAAGCTTGCCGATGATCTCCAATAAGAAAAATACATAATAAAAAGCACGAGTACCTCGGTACCTCGCGCAAGCACTCACATTCTTCCTGTTCAAGGCGTGACATTTTTTTTCTCATAAACGTTTACCCCATTGGACTTGCAGTGCCCGAGTGAATCGTCGTGTCCAAATACTTCAGACTTAGTATATCCTTGCGCAGTAGTAATACTTTATCATTAAGACCTGCTACAACAGCTGCAATATCATCCAGAGTGGCATCTTCGACCCTCAACCTCGTGGGGCACGGACAGGATGACGAATTTCCTTTACTAGACGTGTAAAAAGACATGGTTACATGTTTCAAAGGTTCTTGGTTAAGTAGCGACAGTTCTCAGTTCTTGATTCAAAGTCATTTCCACGTGAAATTTTTATCGTTATCATTGTTCAGATGAACTCAATGATTTCATTTACAGGTTATGCATTGAGTAGTACCATCACTCTGAAGTTTGTCCCGTTTAATGTTTTATTCGAGGAGTGACAGGTGGAAAAAACAGGTTTACCAATACTCACATATAAAGTCAATGGCAAGACATTCGTGGCCGCGATAAAATTTACAGATTGCGCAAAGAAAACAGGCATCGACCATAGTTCAATTGGATTTTGTCACGCTTCGTTGAGTACTTTCGGATAGAATAAAGGGATGTCGCCATGTCTAATAAAGATATGAATGACATTCTCGTTCGCCTTAAAGAAATTCATAAAATTCAGTCAAAACTACGTAACATGTTAAACTATTTAGTGAATGACGATAATGATGAAGATTATTTAGCAAGTACATCATCATCATCGATAACTCACTGTTTGTCCTATAAGACACTTGCTGATGCTCACAATGACTCCAGCAATGAAGACTACCAGCACAACCGGAAATGGTTGAACTCGAAATCCGACACGACTCTCCCTACGAGGCACGATGGAACAAAAAGGCATCCGGTAACGAATAAAAAGTTAAGTGAACGTATAGAAATGATATTAAAATCTGAGATTGAATCAAAGACAAATTCATTAGATTCTTCTAATCATCTTCAAGGATCAATTCGTAGTTCAAGCATCGCATCTGATGACAGGGGCTGTTCAGAAGATACCGACGAATCTCAAGCCTCTTTGAAGACAATTCTGAAAATGGATGCATCTGTGCAAACAACAACGTATGAAAAAAGGGTGGAGAGAACCAAAGGATTTGTTAAATGGAAGTTGCCCACATCTGGTAGACACACACGCCGGAAAAGACGATTGAACAAAGCATTAGATAAGTTTTTAAGGCGAATATTGCAGCAGATGAACTGCAGTCCTGAGTACGAGAGTAGGGTCGTTGTTCCATACCATCATCCAGGTGCGAAACCACGGCTCGTGCAGATTGCGCCACGGGCTATGAATGAAGTCAGTGAGACGAGTCGAATCATTTCCTCAGCTACAAAAGTTTCTGTTGAACGGCCACTGCCATCTTGCATCGATCGTGTCAACAATGCTTTTCGGATAAAATTTAAAAATTGTAAAGCGGCGCCTAGAGGAATACTAAAAGATTTAACAGGTTCACAGACCAAGGTAACGAAAGATATATATTCAGCCTGGCAATACTTTAATTGCACTAGCGAAGAGGCATTATTAGACCTGAACGATGACGATTCGTCGTCATCAACGTGCACTGTCAGTAGGCAGTATCCATTGAGAGCAAATATAAATCTAAGCTTGAGTAAAAGTAGACTCAGTCTATTCAATTTCCTGTGCAAGGTATGTCCTTGCATGTGTTTAGAGAGTGTGCTATTGCGTATACTATACTGATTTACTGAGTAAAACTATATATGTCAACCAAGTTACAGATAACATTTCCAATAAAGGCCAACCTCTTCGACACTAAAGTAAGATTCTAATGGCTGTACTGAGAGGGCTTTGCACCTCAGAAGAATCGAGATCTCAGCACCAGGAGTGTCTCTATTTCGGTATCGTGCGCAGGTAGCATAATAATGCGTTCATTGTAACTAGTAAAGGAAAGCATAGGAAGAAGTGGGATAAAAAGACGAAGAACCGGAGGAGTGATGGAAAAAGAATATGGGAGAAGTACCTGTATACAAATACTCGTACATGATGGTTATAGAACACCATAGGGAATCATGGAACGTGTCTCCTATGATGCTACTTTACTCTCTATCTTTATTTTCCTTCTCAAGTATGCTGGTTTATTTTACACACTCTCTTACTCTCTCTCTCTCCCTCTCTCACTCACTCACTCACTCACTCTTCTCTCTCTCTCTTTCTCTTTCGTTCCCTCATTCTCACACGCTCATACACATATAGTTAGTTCTCTCCGTCTACAGCACTTCCTGTGTTCCGCCACGTTCACCTGTCCGCCACCGCCACCACTTGCCTTTATAACTATCTAAGTACGCGTACCCTGGGCTCGCCATGTATTCCCTAGTGCAGTTTCCACTGTTTTATACCGACTACCATCCTCTACGCTACTCTGCACCGCTGCCAAGTTGCCTTCCTTGCTAGTCACACTCGGTCTCACAGTGCCTTCGGGTGGTGCTGTCATTTACTCCCTTTTCCTACTTGAACGAGTTACACGCCGATTTTACACTCGATTCTTTGCTAAGCTGCTATACTGCTAGTGCCAGCCTGTGGATATAGCTCGAAGACGTAGGATGATATCTGGAATTGGAGAAACGTGAGTATATTGTAATTTGTTTTTAATACTGCTACGTATAGCTTTAGCTTTTACTGTTTATAATCATTTTGGCTTAATCCATCTTTCATTGATACCACACGTGTATCTTGTATAGGTTCTGTAGAGATGATTTAATGGGTATAAAACGAATTAATTATAGTACCTTGTCGAAAGAATCGTCCATTGAGAGTCGTGGGATTTTGGGGGTTAAATAGACCATGACTTTGAATAATTTCTTGAGGTTTAACATTGCATTGGAGTCTCACAAATCTTTACAATGGCTCGTGGCAAGGAAAACGCCGGTGATTTTTATTATACCGTGTCCTTGTTTCTCTTGTGATTTCCTCTCCTTCTCAGCGTATCGAACACAACTGGTACGTATATGGTTCGATTCTTATGAGAACCTCTTGGTTTGAATTCCTTAATTCCCCTTTATCGCAACTGTTGAATATTAAAAAACATTATTAGCTCTGCATTATACATGAATCCTCACAGCAACGACGAGATTAAATTTAAACTCCCGTTACGTTAAATCTAAAAGTAAGGATACCAACTACACGACTAACTTACGAAAAGTAATAATCTGAAATGCCAAAAACTCAATGAACAATTATTACTAAACGAGTCCGTAGAATAGAAATTGCCAGATCAGATAAGCGTGAGAAAGTATCGTTATTAAGTTTAATTATAATAATATCTCAACCCAAGGTTACGAACATCGACAAATCGAGCTTACGACTTGCCATCTGATATCAGAAATAAATTAAAATTCTTATCGTTACCGGTTATCATCCCCGTTCTTATAACTTCACCGATCTAAAAGTAATACTCACTACGATTTCACATGCAGAATCATAAGGTAACAATGATAATACCGAATTCATACAGTTCTGCACTGTTGTTAATCTTTTGCAATGTTTTTCATTGAATACTTTCTCTGTCATGATGTGTCGCTTCGTCCTCATGAAACGATGGAGCTGTCAAGTTCTGGTGGCGTGTGGTAACGCGTGGTGAATAAAATGATTGTCGAGAACGATCGACGAGCGAAGGAAGCGTGCTTGGTGAACGCAGCTGCCGTGACAGCTGCAGCACTTTGGAATACCTAGTTGCCCTGGTATACATAAGTGCTTCGTATTGCGAAATCAGCGTATTGATGCACATATGTATGTAATCGGTATTCCTCATCAAATTCAATGGTATCTATATACTGTATACCTATATTATACGTTATATTTCCCTGTTTATCATGTACAACTGTACGGTTTGAAATAGCATGACGAAACAGTCTAGGAGCAGGTTGAATATTGACTTTTATCGAAATGTCTTCTTGTGTCAGCTGCCTTGACTTTCTTTGTCATTGCAATTTCTTATGTAGTCAAACAAATAGATGTTCTTCTTTCCTCTTCTGTCATGCTCTCCAGTTGTGCGTTACGAATTACTGTTATGAATTTATTGCGGGACGTTGCGAATGATGCAAAGAGAATCCTTCGTTTTGCATTTCACCTGCGGGCTCTGCCAATAAAAATATTTATGGCCGTTCTCATTGGTTTTCATGATTTTCTCCAAAGCTAATTTATGGTATATTTATCCGCTAGAAAAATATTACTTAACCTCTCGGAGACTTCGAACGAATGCAAGTGAGGAATTTCACGTATCCAAATGCAAGAAGGAGTCCTCGTGCGCTGAGAGATTGTAGACGCAAGATGAACTCCTGGAGATCCTTTCACTTGGCTGTTTTGCGATACGGACCTTCCTCTCCACCTATAGTAATGCAAAACGTATCACTACGGTCGGTTACCCAACTTGCATACTATACTCGCAATACATACCTATACATGTATGTATTACTGAGCGTAGTAGGTTCTTGCACGTTTTCGGTCTCACGTAGAAGACAGTCGCTGGCAGTCTCTTCTTCCTGGTGTATTCTAGGGTAGCCCAGGACGTTCACGTTTTCATGGGAAATATAAGTGAAACTTATGAAAGATAGAGTTTCCTAAGGATTCTTCATTCCAAGTGTTGTCAGGGTGTAACGCAGGGGAATGAAGCGTGTCCTACAATGTGTACCTAGAAAATACAGTGCCTATAAAGTAGACAGACATAATGTTTTCTAGGAATGAGTAAGTACTTCCGTTTGGTAAACGAAATGTGGGCTGAGTGGTCCGGCTTAATTAAAAGTGTCGATGGTCCGTGCTCGTGCATAGAACGTGGAACGAATAGCGTCCATCGTGCAGGGTATATAGCGAGCAGATGTGCGCGTGGCACAGGAAGTTTAGTTTTACCCATGAGGGGCAGCTGATCGTCATACAGTATACTACCTACATTCCTTCCTTTAAGGATTGCTGATACTTTGGGGATGCGTTGGTCGACCTAAAATGGGGATGAAGAATCAGCAGTTAGTCACTTTGGAATATGTGGATATAAATTCTTATCTAGATGAAATACTTGCTAACTTTCTCTTATTTTCATGCTTCAAAGTCCTTTTAGTTAAGATTGTTGAAAGGGACTTTGACTATGTTCTGAAATAGCCTAAGTAAACTCATAATGAGAAATGACTGTTGAGGCAGTGGGACATTTTCAAAATGAATGTTTATAACTGTAACGATTCGAATTTGTCTTACTTTATAAATTGTGTAGTATGTAACTAGTTAGGTATGAGATATATTCGCTTGCTAGTGGGTGTTAGAAGATACCCTGATGATGATAAAAAAAAATTAAAACTGCTGGTCAGATTCTGAGGGACTGAGAGGGCTGCAGCTGCCGTGACAGCTGCAGCGTTCCCGATATTATTTCTCGGCGTTTCGTCGCTCCTATATCCTCAGAATGTCGGGTCCCTCCCATCTTTCCAGGTGCACGGCATCGAGGCTGGTCCAAAAATCTTTCTTTGTTAGCTTCCAACAGTATCCAGTCAGCATTTTGCGTCCATCTGGCTCTACCAAGGAAAATCCACGTGTACCGTCGTCGCATGCATATGTCCGCCACTAAAAGTAACGCGTTACCAACCATCTGCGTTCAACCTCTTCTTTAGGAGTCTAGAGGTACATCAGTTATATTAGAACCCAAAAGTATCTGCTTCTTAGTTATAGGTAGCACTGAGTATCTCCACAACTTCACATATTGCAATAAAAGTAGAAGAAGTCTTCCTGGAACAATTTTAGATGGTCTTCTTTGTTCATTCACTGCCATATTTTTTGCCTTCTCTTTACCCACATTCTCATCGCAAAAAAGAACCAACTTGGTGCCCGGTAAGAAGACGTGATCAAACGAGGTCATCAAATTCTAGGCCTCTGGGTCTGAAATTGATCTGTGATTTTCTAAGATATAGATGAATGATCTCTTGAGAGTTCTAGTAGGTCAACTAAATATGTTATAATTTATATTTAGCTTGCCAAGAAATGTATACTGATTGTACTCACGTGTTGTATTCATGATACTGCATCTTGATCAGCATAGTGATTAAGCTGGGGATTCTTTGAGGAATTGATTTACGATTCAAGATGAGAATTGTGTGAATCCACTTATAGTGTTTCTGCTGCTGCGCATTAACTTACCCATTTGCGGTACCTCGAATGAAGCCGGGCCTGATAAAAGGGAAAATAAAATTGATGAAGAAATAAAAAAATATAAGATGGCAATAAATCATGAGAAGAATGGCGTCTTGCGAATCTGTGTGCTCGCAACTTTTACATTCGCGTCGAAAACATTCCGGCGTGAAGGAGCGTCAGTACAGGTACCTACTAGCTGTATATGCACATATGTATTTAAATATACATAAGAAATTGGGAATCAGTGATACCACTCGTATAATCAATTACTATCTGCTCTGTCTCTACTACATAGACTCGCTTTCTTTCCAGGACGCTTGTTGTGGTAGCTTTACTACCTCATTCAGAAAACCGCATGTATTAAGACAATAGCCTTTGTTTTTAGAATTTTGGAAAAGAACAGCAGATCCTTTCGAACTGGAACGAAGTTGCAGGCACTTAGAGTGGCGTTACCGGTTGTTATATCTAAAGTTGCCGACCAGAGTGCTCGGCCTGTCGTTCAGAATAGTGGGGAGAAGGTCGGAGAAGGCCGCAGCTGGCTAGATCCTATCCATATGCAACTGAATGTGCGAAGCATACTTCGACATAGGCCTGAGCCTGACATTTTTTCCCTATTAGCCAGAGTTGTCCATGCAGGCGCTCTTACGAATACGTGTCTACGGAGATTTCTTATCTATAAGAATTACTTTACGGGCTGGTCTTGTGCCGCTCTAGTGTCTCACGACCTGTTACGGCAATCCGCAAGACAGTAAAATGATTTTCTAATGCGTCCTTGATGCCATATATCCTGTTCCGTTTAAATCGCCAACAATTAGAATATTTCAATCATGCCAGTACCTACGTAGGGTGTGAAAATTTATTAGATAAACAGTACACAGATTCGTATCTAGCACAGGAAATACCAAAAAGTCCAGGATAATAATCCAGGATGGATGCTCCCTTGATACCTCTAGATCTCTGCCATGTAAATCTCAACTGTTTGTATGGCCTGAAGGATCGCGTGTGCCTCGGCATGTGCCACATTGCCGATAGTCTTGCTCCTTCACTCTCTTGTACAGTGCATATGTACCTTCCTTTGCTTCTCCTTTCTTTCATGCTCTTTCTCAACATATATGTATATAAGAAGAGAGGACATACGAAGTCTCCTCTTAACCATGTTATATGTACATACATATAGGCAGAGACGCGTGCTCTACCCCTACTATTTCTATATGAGCCGTTCATCCAAGCTCAAAGCTTCCACCCCACCACGTAGCTGTTCGACCAATCACAGCCCTCCGAGCTTGACTCGCGCAGTTGTTCACTGCGCACGAACTACAGTTTGCACTCTTACTCAGTCTGTCAAAGAATCTCTTAGCGTGCGGTACGTCATTCGTGTTGATCGCGATCGATCGGCGTGTTACACCGGATACACGCGTCTCCCTGAACAGGCGAGTGGTCGCGCAACGTTTTTACCTACATCGGTCCGGTCCGGTTCGCTGAACCTCCCATCCTGGCCGTGTTGTATTTCTCTTGCGTGCGAACAAGTGTGAAACGAGGAATAGCGTCGCGACAGCAGTGAACTTTTTCCCATTTACGTTTCCCTACGTAAATTCGCGAAGATGGTGCGCGGCCTTTCGCAGTGGACGAAGACCCTGAGTTTCCCTGCTAGGGTCTCGCCTCAGAGACCGGCCAAGGAGAGTAAGGGCTTCAACGTGAGTCCTAGTGCGAGTCCTACGTCGCCTCCAAGTCCTATTAATGATAACATGGACAAAGCACCGATTATTACTGACGAGGTGAGAGCTTCGACCGAAATAACATCTTATTATGTTTAGTATACAATTTTAATAATTAAAATTATTGTTTCTATTTTGAACGTAGAATGAAATTACTTAGAAGACTGTATTGTTGAAACGATCCTGAATACTGCAGTCTGTTACGAAATTTCCATTAGCAGCCGAATACAGTCTGCTTATCTATTTTGTAGTTTTTCTTTCCCTTGATTTTGAAACCCTTTTACATCGTTGTGCACTCGTCACTTGATTATCATCGTTGATGCGTGATTTTCGAGGAAAGCCGTAATCTCTCAGCACGATAAAAGCAGTGGTTCCATTTTGAGTGTGCGTTGTAAACAAAGCTACACCGGTGCCGATGTACCCGGTATAGGCGTGTGTATTTCCATCGCTGTTATACATATATAGTATCTAGCCTCGTTAAGGATGACTGAGGGTTTTCGTAGCCAACTAACGTAGAAGTTCAGCCGTATCGAACGTACTTAGATATCCGTTACCATTACGAAATGTTCGTGAACACTTGCTTTTCCCAATATGTACGTATTATACATCAAGAGCAACGCACCGTGACTTTCATGCGTTCTTAAATGAAATAATCGAGCAGCAACTGCAGTACGTTGATGGTTGCGGTGCCGTTAACGCAGTAACGAGCCGTAGAATCCAATGGAAATGCGCAGCCATAATAATTGCGATGGAGGAACATGTATATAAAAGTGAAACGTCATTCTATAATATATCTTCGAAATTGCCCTAGGAAAAGAATGGTAAGAAAATGAAATAAAATTTATTTGAATACGTAAATGTTGATGCCTCTAACGCGCAGCGTCATCTCTTGGTATTTATTACCCTACATTATACTTGTATGAATCATGTAGAATGTCGTTGGACTCAGAAGAATACACAGAGTCGCCCAAGTGCCAGGAACATTACTCAAAAATCAAGATCTTATACGTCAGGGGTAAAATTTATTTTATCTTTGCTTTTCTCTGTTAAATTATCATAGAGCGAACCCCTTTTTTTTCTCATTGACGATATTATACCTGCTCTGGATGACATTCATCTTTTCTTACAGAGAAGAGCAGCTGCCACACGTCGTTTGCAGTCTGTTCGAAAACGGATGCTCTGTTAGGGTTTGAAATTTTAGGTTAGGGACTTTAAAGGATTTTGGTTTCCAATACCTTGTGGGGTCCATTTAAACCCCTTGTGGTATAGTATATCTTCAGCGTTTCTAGGATAGGTCTGCTGTTTAATTTTCATTGAGTAACCTCAGGAATATCCTTTTCCAGCGACTTATTGTTCCTTTGCTCGTTATTGTTTCCATGTTGTTTGCCTGGTCGAGCAATAGCGCTTTGTTCGACGAATTAAAACCCCTCTCGAATCGGTAATAAGGAAACGTTTCCGTTAATCGACATTGTACTAAGTATATATATTGTTTTGTCGCCATAAGCAATTGAGAGGAAATCTTAATCGACCTTTTTAATCGCGGGTGCATTCATAAATATGCCAGTTCCACCGTTACAAAGTTCAATGGTAATTGTTAATTATTCGTTCAAGCATTCGTGACCCACGCGCATTAATGTTACATGTCCTATCTGAATATGTAAGATTATTTAACGTAAATGGTATGTATACCAGCATCATTTATTTCCATGGAAATCTTATTCATTAACAAGGAAATTGGTAGAACCGATAATCGAAATTGTTAAGATCCGGTTTAAGGGACCTTATCCAATTACCGTTTCTGTACCGAATGAGGGATGAAAGAAAAAGTTGAGAAATTTTCTCACCCTACCTAAAACCGTGAGAAGACGAGATCCGGGCTTCCAGATGTTTCGGGATTGTCGCCGAGCATCTTTCTATATGATATAAAAAAAGGGAACAAGGTTATATCGTTGTCGCTACATGTGAATCGGAAGCCGCGATTTATCGCGTTTACTTTTTTTTTTTTTTATACTAAGAACACAGAGACGAGCAGACTTCCTTAATTTTTTTTTCTTCTTTTGTCCTATTAGTCTCTATCTCTCTTTCACTCGCTCATCCGTCTCATGGTGACCTTACGCAATCTCTAAGAACGAGATTCTCCACCGGATGTGAATACTTTTTATAGCATTACATTTTCATTGTCGTGACGACTGATTGAACGATTATTGGGCGCGGAGGAATTCCGTTCTATTAAAGGCCCATAATGATTTCGTACATAGTGTGTACAATTGTTTCAATTCGTTATTATACGCCATACAATTTATCTAGTAATCTTTATTGAGCATTACTTTACCATTTTGATAATCTAAATGTACCTATCAGTCTTTTACTTCTATGTACTTTGAAGCCTGAATTGGGTTCTCAACCACTCAATGTATACGGAGACCATTTCTATTTCTATACTTTGAACAGTTGTATAACCCTTTCCGATAACTGTCTATGGAGATAAGTCATCCCCTTTGTGGTACGTACCTCGCAGGGATCACAAAGTACCCGTGTGAACGTTTGGACCAAGTATCAATATCGTAAGTTGCTATGTGGGGGGTTTGCGGTCGGCTGTGTTTATCCTTCTATAATATTACAGCTATCTCAAAAATATGGACCCCACCGTAACAAGTCCCTTGGTTATTGATACCACAGGGTGCAAAGGAGAAACAGCGTTCACCACCGTAACATCGACAGTACGCGGTATATTTCCAACGTACGTACATACAATACCCTGCATTCGGTACCACCCTTGAAACTACTTCGTGTAAATACACTTTAGGACAGTGACAATATGGCGGCATATGGCACGTGCACGGATGCTGAGAGAACAAGAGGGTGTCTGGTATACGTATATGAACAGTTAAATTATGGGGGCCCGTGACAGACACGCACCCTGTAAATTAGTCAGGAACCTAAAGAACCCCATGAGTGGACTCCTGGCAACACGATTCCTCCTTTTGCAGATAAATCTTCTCCCGATTACACGTTATTGTCCGTGACACAAAGCAAATGTCCTCGTGGTACCCTCCTCTCATATTACATGAAAACCGTGCTTAATACTAAAGTCTAGTCCGATCCAGTGCATTTCAGTGATTCTGGGTAATGAGCATGCAGCTAATACAATTGCAGCAAATTTTACTGTGCACGGTTTTACATACCCCGTTACGTGTATGGGGTAACCCGTGACGTATGTAAAGTTGCATTAACCGTAAACCTTGTATTTGCATTCCGAGCTCCTAAGGAGAGGGGAAAAAAACCGTAAAACTTAAGCGCAAAGTAATTGGGATCTAAATCGTGGAGTTCTCAAGCGCCAAGTTGAACGGTGACAATGCATCTGGCTTTTGCCGAGAAGAGAGTTCAGTCAGTTTCGATGCAGTTGAACTGGGAGCGTGTAATGTACAGTGCACGCTACAATACGGTATAATGTGGCGTTCTTATACATGTATGCACGCGTATGCTGTATCGGATAGGTGGACGCCAGGGAGACACACGTTCGTACGTAGAAACTTATATACATTGTCAGGTCGAGACCACGAGTAGAGGTGTGTTGGTAGTGAGTGAGACTCTCCTGGACGAGTCTCTGCATGGCAGGGCAGGGCAAGGCAGGCTAAGGCAACGGCGGAAGCGTGGGAACCAAGCGAAACAGATGGCCTCGACCGCTTCCGAGCAATCTCTTGGCTCTCCTCACCTCTCAACACTCTAAGCTCAACGTTGCGATAAAGTTTACGCATCATCACGGGCTGGTATTAGGAACCCTTAAAATAATTTCAGACCTTGCAAAACTTCGGTCTTCGTACACTTCCGGTTTTCATCGATCAGTTGCTTGCCACGTTGATACGGGTCAACCAAGAATTTCTCTTGTAGTTTTTATGCACTTGCACGGCCTTAGTTTATGTATTTGGAGTCCTTGTATGGGGACTTGGCTCAATTATTCAGCCGTGAAAACTGCAAATCAGAATTAGTTGTGTCTTGTGATTTTAGTAATTTTTAAAATCTTGAATGCCTGTACTCGCTATAACGTCCATTGACGTTTTCCTTCTTGACTTCGTGCATGAGATGTATGTATATATATAGTCGGTAGATTAATGTGGATGGCTAGACCATACCGGTACTGTGTACGCTCGATTATACCTACTTGGTGCACCGAGGCCCTGTTACCTCGAGCAGCCTTCTAGAAAACGGTCGATCGACCCTGCCTGGAATTTCAGCCGGTCGACCACCAGGGGAACCCGGTAGGATTCATCTATTTGCGGAACGTTTGGCCGGTAGTGACCGTTTACCCAGGAAGACTGGGCGCGGGTGCCTGTATATGTATGCGCGACAGACAGCTCTTATTAAGCTATGCGTATATATGACTGTTGTAGCCATTTCTTGACCCCTCGCTCAGGAATGCGAGATAAATATGGAGAAGAGTTACTCGGCGCGGTAATTACCGTGTGTTAATTTAAAAGCGCACGCTTTAGGGCGACGGGAGGGAAAGAGAGGAAGAGGGGTTCTTCCTTGCTTCCATTCCATTCTTTGGAGACTATAATCCTCACGGTATGAGCTTCCCATGAGGGCAATCACCATTACCGGAAATGACTGCATACGTCGCTAGTCGCATTCTTGCAGAAATAATCCTTTGATCTTTGATTCGTTGTCTTTATAATTTTGTGTATTATTTTCATTAATTGTGGGCACATTTTTATCAGTTTACATCAGGCGCGTCGACTTGGTAGTAACGATACTCTTGGGGATGTCTTTTCTCCTAGCACGCGATCTGTTCGTGCCTTACCGAAGTAATTCTTATCTCGAAGAATTCACATTAGCGACTTGATTTTCACGTGGATTGTCGATGCGTCATTTTATAACGGGAATCTTTATACCTGTAGATTTTCAAAAGATTTTCTCTCTGCCAATTATTTATTTGTTTGGATGAATTTTTACTCGACGAATATCACACTGTCGTGGTTGGAAACACACGACAGACAGGAAGTCTTCCTTTCGCACGCGATCCTCCCACTTTGTTGCCTCTTTTTTTTTTTAAATCTTTTCTTTCTGTTTTAGAAGCTAAGGGATCGACACGTTGCTATACGGTCACGAAGCAAAACGACTCGAAACGCTTTGATTTCAGCGTAGCGATTACAGACTGATCTCGTATTCGTTACGCTCTTGAATATCGTTCCATACATATAGCAGCAATTTTTTCTTTCTACCGTGTGCTAATTCCGCGCTGCTACAGTACTCACGGAGTACCTCGGGAAGCGTCTAATTAATTGAAATTATCCCCGAGCGCCGTGAAAAATTTTGTGTACATTTGTAATTTATCATTGATTCTCAGGAAGATCGACGCTTGTCTTGAACAGCGAACTTTGAGTTATATTCCAATTTTGTATTCTATAACTTTCGAGAATTCTATAGCGCAAGCTGTTGATCGATACACGTAGTCGCGTCAGGTATTCGAAGCTTACGCAATAGCCAGAGACTGTTAGCGCTATTGAAAATGCCATGTTGCCCATAGATAGTCCAGCCGCACATGACAGTTCTTGAATGAACTTTCAGTTCCTTAGTGAATGATGGGCTTCGCGTCTTTTAGATACTCAGTTTGGTGGCCTCCATGTAGCTGGTATCACGAAGTATCATGAAATAACCGATCGATAGGCAGGGCTAAATAATAAACCGTACGACACCAATTCGAGGAGATTGTCTTCTTGTCGATCTAACACAATTATACCATTACACTCAGTCCTATTAACCTCTTTTGTCATATTGTCCCAAGTTACGTAATAAATTCATCAGTCAAGCGATAGGCAAACCAGTCTTAGTAACGGACAAATACTTGATGTCAAAATTCAAACGTCAAACTGGTTCCATTCCCGCGGATGTCTGATCGTCCTTGTTTTATTCATAGCTCATTAGCATAATGCCCAACGTGCTAACTTGGAAATCTTACTCGATACTAATACGATCGATAATCTCGACGATCAGGAACGTCCTTAGCCAAGGAAATAGTCAAATTCTCCCAGTCTCCGTCATACGTGATCTCCTCCTTTGGGAATATGCAAATTAAGTGCACCGGCGAATTTTTCGACGTGACTTCTTTCTCCAGGCAAATGCCTCCGTAGCCTCAGGGACATCATAGAGAGAAGAGGTGTTACTCTTCGGTGCGCCATGAGAAGAGGAGACAAGTGGAACGCGAAGATGGTGTCCGTTATTTCGTCGTGACGTCACGGGGACTTGTAACTGACTGCCTCGGGCTATGGGTGATGTCACGAGGAGCCCACCTTAACTACAAGCTATAATGTGAATAGTTTAAAGAGGCTGCTGAAATTCACGCATTCATTTTTCTTATAGGCTACACTTTACTGATGCTAATTGATTTTCGCTAATAACTCTTACCTGACTCAGTTCCTACATCCCTTGGGGTTCTATGGTGATTAATGTAAATTTTGTTATTCGGGCGTTTCTCCACTGTCGGTTGGAACCATGATCGCCTGTTTACGTACAGCTGTATAATACGTTCGATGTCATTGCGAATTACACATGAAACCGAATACAAGTGCTGTTCGCCCATAGAAATACCCGGTAATGATTTTACTATGGATAAAAGGTACTGTTGGAACCTTTGTTGCAGCAGCTGGCACGATCAGTATAATTTATTGTATGATATATCTATGTAGTGTTGTATGGCAAGCCTCGACGATTACTGCAGAAACTGTATTACGAGTATTCATTCCCTTTATCGTGAATCCAATTGAGAAGCTCCAAATTACCCTGTAGGCACCTGGATCCTCTATATATGTGTGTGGCTTGAAACATTAATGATGGCCGACAAAGGCGTCGTTGTGTTTATGTCAAATAATCTCAGGGTCTCCGATGCGTATTGTTTTTTTTTTTTTTTCGACACAAAGAAACATGAAAAATAAGTAAGAAATTGTCTCTCCAACGCCGTTATACTCAAGGGCTCATAAATAACAATTGGTAAAGGCCTCAGCGGGATGAAATCTCGGCATGTTTATATCTTACCGACAACCGCTTGCGTCAGGTTCCTCGACCTTGCAGGTTCTGCAGGTTCGAACTTGCATCCGCCGCCAGAGAGACAGGTATATCCAGCACACCTACCTGTCCGTATAGTCTTCTCGTATCTTAGAAGAGTCAAGCTACTGCTTGCACGTACCGGTATATGCCTGTTTGGTGAAAATTTAATGGTTTTGAAAACGCTTTCCTTTTAACAATGCGTCTGTTAAATTCGTATTAGTCTGGCACTTGATCCCCCATGGAGAACTGAAGTCAACGGAGGATAAAGAAGAAATCTACACTGAAAGAAGACAGTAACTCTGAAAATTACAAGGGACATTATTATTTTTTGTAAGAGTACTCATTTAGAAACACTGATTGTTATCGTTACCTGCCAGTTCTTACGTATTTCGGTGGATATTTCATTTGGTTTACACAATCTCTTACGTATCGTCTTTCGACACTTCTTTTCCCTTCTGCGGCAATGGCTGATCTCCATTAGAAAATGTACTTTCTGGAAAACACACATTACGCACGTTACTCGTAATAGGAAAAATGTCTACCAAAATTATTCTTGAGTTTCACGTATCACGTCGTCTCCCACGTTGCTCACTGTATCGAGGTGGTGGTCCTGTCGTCTGCTTCGTTGTGGCCAGTGTACATTATTGCATTCTGCTATTTCTATACCAGAAACGATGTACTGCACGGGCATGCATGTGTGTAGCTATAATCACCCACGGAGACTGCTGAGACAAGCTGCGTTTCATGGAAGTAAATTTATGTTTTATTACCGAACGTCGGGGAGGCTCTGCCAAATGTCATTGGTACACGAGAAGAAGGGACATGATGCCGATAGAAATTTATAATTAACTTGGATTGGTATACGATACTTCCTGGTAACCAAAAAAGTTGTTATTATAGAACATAGACCAGCTGTGGATATAGAAAGTTTGAATAAGCTGTTAAAAAATTGTGCGTAGGCGAGTTTTTAGATAATTTCATAAGGCCTAATAGTTATTGTAACAAAAAACATGAAGATTTTCATCATGGGTTATTATGATCTTGTTATAATGATCGGTTTGGCTATCACTGATACCTGCCTCACCGTTAACTACCTGTTACTTAATTAATCGCTGCCCACACGTCATATTCGTATGGCATTTATATGGTGGATACTGCCAGAGCAATGGTTTACGAATACTCAAAGAATTGCGTGGGTCACGCCCACGTGCGTTTGACTACACAGCCACATGGAAATTACGGTAATTCTCGAAATCGAGGATCACTCGTGGAATAAATATTGGTATGCAGTATGTAATGATAGTGGATGTCATCATGGAATGCTTGTTACTTCCACGAATTTTCTATGCGCCTGATGGATGCTTCCTGTGCATTTCTTTAGAAGTTTATGATTAACTAATTTATTGTTTTCTTATATGTTCACAGAATTTTCAAGATTTGGAGGCACAGAAGGCAATAATGGGATCCATTGTGTACTGCATTCATCACAAGGACGGTTGCAAGTGGTCAGATGAACTTAGGAAGCTCAAGGTAAATTTTGATCTTTGACCTTTATTTAGTCAGTGGACAATGTCTTATTGCAGTCAGTGCTGTTATTAAGTAACGGTTGTCGCATAGAAATAACTAGAAACCTCTTTGAAATATTGAGGTTTCGCGGCTGCATGATGATAACGCATTCTTGTTTTTGCTCTTTTCTTAGGCTCACCTCAATACCTGCAAGCATGATGCGGTGCCCTGTAGCAATAAATGCGGTGCAATGATTCCAAGAGTACTCATGGAGGATCATCTCAAGTACACTTGTGCTCAGAGAAGGGCACGATGCGATTTCTGCGCCAAAGAATTTACTGGTCATACTCTTGAGGTGATTATCATCAAAGTATATCTTTACATGAACTCTGAATGATGGTGTCGGATTGACATTAATTGTATTCTTCTTCCTTTTCTTCTTCGCAGAAACATACTGGAACATGTGGGTACGAACCATTGTACTGCGAAAACAAATGTGGCATGAAAGTTCAAAGGAGACACTTAGGTCAACATAAATTAGGCGAATGTGCTAAGAGATTAGTAGCTTGTCGCTATTGTAATAAAGAATTTGTCTTTGACACACTTGGTGCACATCATGCAAAATGTGGTCGTTTCCCCGTCGCGTGTCCACATCGTTGCGAGACTGCAGTACTACCAAGAGAAGATTTGGAAGTTCATCTCAAGGATCACTGCACAACGCATCTTCTTTCGTGTACCTTTAAAGATGCTGGCTGTCGCTTTAAGGTAATATGCATAATACGTGCGCATGATTTATAAAAAGAAATTGATGATGCTTGAAGGAGGGCAAGGAGGGCTTATTGAACTAATTCGATTTGCTTTGATAAAATAGGGTAATAGATTCTCACTGGACAAGCATCTTGAAGAATCAGCAAAAATGCACCTGAGTCTTATGTGCAGTGTAGTGACTAAACAGCAGCATCAAATAACCAGTCTGAAGTCAGCAATCAGCAAATTATCATTGAATTACACTGGTACTCTAATATGGAAGATCACTGATTACGCAGCAAAGATGTCTGAGGCTAAAGCCAAGGAAGGTATGGAGTTGGTCAGCCCACCTTTTTACACTAGTCAATATGGATACAAGCTACAGGTAATTATTTTCTCTTCCGATATCATAGTCAAATATATATCCTCTTCTACTTATTTGCGGAGTAAATAATCTTATTTTACTATTGTTACAGGCATCTGTCTTCCTCAATGGAAATGGAACCGGAGAGGGTAGTCACATTTCTATATATATCAAAATTCTCCCGGGCGAATATGATGCTCTTCTCCGTTGGCCCTTCTCACACAGCGTCTCCTTCACAATGTTTGATCAGACCGTCCTTGCGGAGAAAGCTTGCAACATCGTCGAGAGTTTTATACCAGACCCTACATGGAAAAACTTCCAAAGGCCGAGCCGTGAACCAGATTCCCTAGGTTTTGGGTTTCCCAGATTTGTCTCCCACGAGATGGTAAAGAAACGTCATTTCGTCAAGGATGATACTATGTTTATTAGGGTCAAAGTCGATCCTAGCAAAATTGTTGCGGTTTAACTTTTTACGACCATTGTAATTCCTTGGGAAGATGATAATAATTACAAGAGGAATCATCTGGATTAGGTCGGTAACGTGAGGATCGTGGGAAGCCGTTTTTTAGCTTATGTAGCACGTGACCTGCGTGTTTAATTTGGAATGATAAATATTTACCAAGGTCCGTCATTATGCAACGAGTTTCTATTAGTTTCGCACTTTCGTGATTCAGAAGAATGATTACTATTGATTTATTCCGGAAATATACGATTTGTACATATTACTTGTTAGGATATTGGGAGTTATATGTATCTGAAATGTTTTAACTACTGGTACTTATATCCTTGTGATACATAATGGGAGAATGTTGAAACAATACATCACGTCAGTTAAGATTTTAAGGCTTGCACTGTTGTGTTGAAAGCGTTTTAAGAACAAAAATCTACAACTCTTTTTTACAATTTGATATATTTTCTGGTTATAGTAATTTATCCATAATACCAATCATTGTTATTATACATCTCACCATTTCTTTTTTATACTATGGTTCTTGTCTTCCATTTCCTATATGCATTCAGCTACTTTTGTACTATTTGTCTGCAGTAAATCATGTGCTACTGTTCAGTTGAAATTAATTTCCACTAGTGGAGTGTACAATATTTTATTCAGGATTATTAATTGATGAACTGCCAAAATTCTTACCTGTGCTGTATACCTAATTCTTTTTTTAAAAAAAGGAATCGTCCTAATATTGCCAACCCTACGTACTTAATGTTGTGCGTTTACATACTGAAAATTCGTTTGTACTCCTATTTAAAGTACGAGTAGTTTTAATTATTTTCAAATGAGTTATTTATAAGGATTAAAATCAAAGATTATTTGAAAGTTGATCTACTGTACTCTAAAGATGTAAATACTGTGAGAAAAAAAAGAAAAAATGCGATTATCGAATGGATGCCTAGATTATAACTTTAGTTGTGTCGATGTAAATACACTTTAGTCCTCTTTGTAAGCAATAACGAGAAAATGTGATTGAAATGCTAGTGACTGTATGTAATGAATTTAAGTGAAAATAGAAAGAATAATAAAAATGTCAAACTTTAATTGGTACTATATTATTGAACCTAATGATCATTCACAATTTTGTATGCCTAATAGTAGATGGAGAAGAAAGAATATATGTATAGGGTCATTGGATGAAATTGTAAACAAAAGACATTAAACATTTCAAAGAAATATGGAAAACTGAATGTAAAAAATGCAATTTAAAACTGATAATTAGTTATGATTTCACTGAATGCTGCTTGTGTTCTGAGATTCGTCCCTTGAATCTGCTGCTGCCGATGCTTGTCCTATCTAAAAAAGAAAGCAAATAATTTATTACAGTTTAATAAAAAGGAAAATAATTTTAATTTTCTATATCCAACAAAAGTACCTGCTGCAATCGAAGCATTTGGTCTAGTGCATGTGGAAGCAATGGTCTGACATTGTTAATTTCCATCGCAGTAAGATGATCTAGCTTCGCATGCGTTCCCTCACTTTTCAAAAATGCATTAATAGAAGTTCTCAATTTGGACATCCTGATATCCCATATATCCTAAAATAAGATAGGCAACAAGGTAACTTACCAGTGTCTGTAAAAATTGTAAAATATACCTTCACCGCAGTCCTTATCCCATCTGCATTAGGAATATCATCGGAAGCTGCACCGAGTAGCATGTGAACTTCATCCATATAGTGATTACTGGGCATTTTTGTAAAAACTCTAAAAGTATAATGACCCAATCATATTATTATTAATATCATTTTCGCACGAGAACGTTTAGAAAATAAAGAAGAAATAAATACTTGGATTTTTTCTCTTCTTCTTTAATGTTTTTCAAACTTTCTACATCCATCCATTCTTGGCCTATGATACGACACTTGTGTTGCTGTTTTAAATTAATTGCTAGCCATATCGGTATCTTAACAGGTAAACCAGCACGAAATGGTCCAATAGATCCCGAGATTAAATGTATCATATCAAAATTAAAGTTCGGCACAATGCTCACCAGTTGCTTCTCACCCAAAAACTCAACTTCGTTTGGATCCATGACTTATCAGCCACATATCCTTTAAACACTATAAAAATCTTACTAAACTAACTAAACAGTGGAATTTACACACTCAACAGGTGACACAGGTGACATTTTAGAAAGCGCGGGAAACCAAACTTCAAGAAATAATATTAAAGATGAGATAAAAGTACCATATGTTGGAAATGGACTAACTCTTAGGTCATAATTAGTAGTATCAGTTGCCACCACTCGTAGCGCAAATGTTCCAAACTAGACGATTGATGATTAGCTAAGAGGAAACAAGAAATAGTCCTATGTATATTATTAGCTTTTTTCTCGAACTTGTAGCGATAGAATAACATTCGATATTCAGAAGTATAAATTGAGTAAGTTCTGAATAGATTTTTCCATTATATTTAATTGAGAGAAAAATAGAGGGTAAGATTTAGTAATTTTTGTCGATAATAGTAGGTTCTGGCAGATGGCCTTAGTAAGCTCATGATAATAACTACAGCAGGTACTCTCCAAAGCAACGCAAACGTATTTTACCCAATTTTATCAATAAGCGGGAAAAGGAGCCAATCGTAGAATTGTAAAATTTATTTTTTATTATCTCCGTCCCTAAATTATCTATATTAGTACAATTGCAGTCGCACAGGGCTAAAAATACAAAAAAATATTATCTACCTGTTCTTAACCTTATCCCACAGCGAAACTTCTGATCTGCACGCAATTGTGTCACTTTATATAAAATTCCATTGTAATATGCAAAATTCAACACGCCATTCCCATTCTTCAAGAACTCCTACACTATGTTTTCATCGGAGTTGTTAAAAAGAAAGTCAGTAACCAAATACTGGCATATCTCCTCTTCAAGGAGACATAACCATAAGAGGAAAGGAAGGAAGATATATGTATAAAGGATATACACGTATATAGAGTGTTTGATAATTTATGATATGATATGACTCAAATAGCATATGATATTTTTAGAATATCCTAATTTTATCCTCAGCATTTGTGTAGACAATCAACATTATCAGTATATTTCAGTACATTCTGAGTACATGTAGAGAATATCGATATGTTCGTTTCAAATAACGAATCCTGAGAATATTCTCTAATAGATTCGGAATATGAACAGCATTTTCAAAGTACTCAATCTCAGTTCAGAGTATCAGTCCTACAAGAGAGCTCTCGGAGCTTTGGGCACCCTCCAAAGTTCATTACCGTTATTACGAGCATCGTCGTATCTTCTTTTACCTGCATATAATTAAGTGAGAGATAACGATGTTCGCCAAACTGAAAGAAAACTTCGGAAAGTACCTAAAGTGTCGCTGGGACTTTACATGTGCAAAGTTTCACCCTTATATCCAAATAAATACCCTTCCTTACTTTGTTTGAAACTACGTCTTAAACAAATATCGCAAGTATACGACCAAATATTGTGTTAAATGTAGTATTATTAAAATTATGGAAAATTAATAGCTAGATTATGCAAATACGTAATGTCCACGTAATGGATGTATATCTCAGAATGTACTGAACATTCATTTGAACCGGACATACGAATATTCTTTGCATATGCTCAGAATAAATTCAAACGTATTTCGTACGTGCTCAGTATAAAGTATGTTCTATTTGGACATTCTGACAACGTCCTAAAGATACCAGTTAGCTATCCGAGTATTTCATTGATTCGTAAATATACAATATTTCATTGCACAGTTGATTTACGAGTTCAATCAGTTTTTGTCTTGCATTAAATTATATTTTTTTTTTTTTTATTTTAACATATCTTTTCGTGACTTTATGGAAAGCCATGTGTAATTCGCTACAGGTTGCCTTGTCGAGAACTTATGAACCGACTATAACGATATATCTTCGATTTCTTTTTTGACTAATGAAATCTACTCACAGTTGTATACGAAGTATACAGACATGTTTTTCATAAAAACAATCTCATAACTGCACACGAATATACATAATTACTCCTTACCGTCTAATCAATTAACATATAATGAAGTAAATAATAATCATATCCCAAGGGTATAACTTTCCTAATTTACCTAACCTAGAAAACACTCGAAAGCTTCTCCATCAGAACCTAGCTATTAATCTACCTACACGTAGTATTTTATCTATAACCAACAGCATTCAATTACATTTATGAATATTAGAGGATTTCACGCACGTCAACATATCATTATATTTTTTTACATGTAATAAGACTTATAGTTTGACATAATATACATATTACGTATACCTTAATTCCCTCATATATTTACTGTACGGTTTTTTTCATTTTATGAAATATTGAGAGCTCTCTCGCTGTCTCTTGCTCTCTCTCTCTTTCTATATACATATATCTATCTCCTCTCTTCTCACTTTCACTCTGTATACTGTATAGTAAAGAGCTAACTATATGGATACCAATTCAACCACCAGGGATGGTCATAAATTGAGTTGCCACTTGGCTAGATTAAGACGATACTCAACGGCTCTCCAGAGACTTCATCTAATCCTCATCATGTGCAGTATCGATTCTCAGTCTGTCCACTTCCACACTAACTACTATAAAGTTATATCTGACTGATCGTCTACTTATCCTAACGAGTCACTTTGTTTCTCTTGATCTGCCAGGATTCCTGGCTGGACGTGGATACTATAATAAATACGTTATGTTACGATTGGCACGTGCAACAGGTTTTAAATGGGTAACGAATACCATTAATTAATTAATTACACGCCGTGTAACATCGTTATTGCAGTAATATAATCTGGATGAGGAGAAAGAATGCTGAAGCAGAAATCATAAGGTACTAGTCACTGATTCTCTAAAGGCTCATTTTCATTACGCGATACTCAAGAATTTATTCGTTGCATTATGTCCAATTATTGCTCTGACGTAGTCGGTAGATTAGGTTAGGTAACACGTATTTACTACCGAATCACGACCACGTACGTGCTCTGTAGTTGCTGATTTATTTATTTTTTTCTTTGCCTTTGGAACGATGTCTAATCAATTTATGATATCATCCTACAGAATGCGCTACTATCGCATTATCGTATCCTCTCGTTTATGGACGATTGGAAATTTTACAGGTCGAATAGCACGCAGCTAAGAGCAGTACTTATATTAAATAATTAAATAAAGGATAAGAGATTATTATACACTCATGCATTAATTTATTTGATAGCTATATGCCGTATATAATCTTACATCAAGTATATCCAGATCTGTTCCTTTTTCTCCTTCTCTAGTGAGTCGAGAAACTTGAGCTTCAAATCCTAATATTATCTGTTATATATACTATACAATTAATATATATATATATATGCATTCAAAGAAACATCAGCAATATTTATCAGTCAGTAGTTTGTACAGTCTTGATCAGCAGTATGAAAAAGAAAAAAGAAAACTCTCGTCTGTACCACGTAGTGTATCATATTAAAAAAATGAAATTACAGATTCTAGAAGAAAAGGACATATTCAATCTGCCAATGTAAACACGATGCCATCTGATATGTTTTCCCAGAGGATGAGTTCTCCGTCTTCTAATATTTCCCAGATATCAGTTCTCACGTTCGTCCTCGTCATCCTGTGTGATCTGTTCCGATGTGAGACGTTCCCTGGAGGATGCCGTGCGGTTGATATCCGCCTCTATCACGAAAACGGACTCTGACGAGGTATCTCCTCGCGTGCTGGAGCTCCCCTCAATCTTCTCCTGGAGGAGTTGACCAAAGGGCGTACTGTATATTTGGAGTTCCATAGACGGTGACAGCTTGGAGGGTGTGACCGGTCCTGAGGTACCATAACCACCTTGAATATTCGTTGTAGGACTCTCATTCCGACGCAATTCACTGCTATTGGGACTGATGTTATTGGCCTTTATTTCTTGTCTGTCACTAGGATCACTTGGCGAAGATTCCGCAGTAACATTGACATCTTCCCGTCGACAGATCATCGAGTTTCTGGAGATAGCCGTGGCAGTATTCTTCATATCTGAAACCTTCTGCATAGTAGGCTTGTAGCCTCCGAAGGACAAGGGTAGTGAAACCTGATGTACATTGTGCTGAGAACCCACGGATGGTCTGTCGTGGATGACGCTGACGACGCTGGCTTTGATGTCGCTATTCGGGAAGAGTAATTTGTACATGAAGTTCTTCAGGGCTGCCCGGAAGTCTTTGAGGTGATACGCGTAAAGCAGGGGATTCCCCACGGAGTTTAGATGCGACAGTATTATACAGAAGTTCAGGAAGATGTCGTTGACCTCGCAATCCGGACAGAAGGCTTGGACGCAATTGATTGTGTATAATGGAAACCAACAGATTATGAAGAATATTACGATCCTGGAGAGATTTTGAGTTGCTTTGACTTCTCGCTTCTGCGCTGCACCCAACAGACGCAGCATCGTTCCGGTAGTTTGGTTTTCCGTGTGACGTCCTGGATTCATTGTCACTATTTGCTGCAACTGAAACAATTTTTGTAGGTATAAGCTATGAAAAGAGTTCAATTATCAGTGCAAATCTTCGTAATTTAAAAAGCCATCATCATCAACATGGTATACAGGATACGCTACATCCTCTAGGTATCCTAAACCAATCTAGAGATATCAGAGAAAGACTAGATAAAACTTGTACGATATTATATCATTTAGCAACATAACGTTAAGTAGAGGACGTGCACTTGTTTTATTACATGTCTAAGGAAATGGCTGTGATATTCAAAAATTCTTATTTAGATTGACGTTTAGGAAATGCCTTTTCCTATTTCTGATTAATCGAACATTCTACAGTCCATATAGCATGGACAATGATCTAGAACGTAGAATATTATGGGGTTAGCTTTGTATATTCAAGGATAATGGTACTTGGTGATTTGGTATATGAATGAGATTCTAGGAGTCCAATAATCTTACTCGTAAAACAATGCAATAGCTTGTTGTTTAAGCATGACAATCGTAATTACTTAATCGACAGGAATTTATGGGATTTATTAGATGGCGTTTTGACGTTGCGCATAACCATATTACCAAGTCACCACTAGACATTTACTTTTAGAATTCACAATATTACTGTAGAATAAAATTATGAGCCAAGGCGCAGGGGGCTCAGACGGCACAGACGTGCGTGACCTGTACTCGACGTGAGAGGCAACCGAGTCTATTGATAGTGAGATACATATTTCACAACTGACCTGTTTCAGGACCACCCTGTATATATGAGCGTAAAAAGCAGCTATCAAAAGTGCCGGGAAGATTATGGTGGCAAAATAAAGGAAGAGAAGATAATCGTAATCCATGACTTCAGTAAAAATGCACTTTTCGTCGGATTTCTTGCCTGCGTTCCATCCCAGGAGTGGTAAAAAACCTACGAGAGTACCAGCTACCCAACAAACGCAAATTATACCTGAAAATATAATAAGCAAAGATTAATTAATTAACATGAATGTAACAAGAACTATAGGATATAGTGCTGCTCGAGACAGGGTTCAAAATTGGGAATAAATCTTAATTAGCACGTTGAACTAATATTTCTGGATAACATTATGTTTATCCTGTTCTACAGTAATTTCTTTACATTTCTTCTGCCTCGTATGAGAAGTCTTATGCGTTTGTTGAAAATAGTTAAATTTTAATCTATCTAAATTTTTGTTTTCAAAACTAATGATAAATCTATTTGAAACTTTTTAATAACCGCCATAAGCATTATATATTATCGATAGTGACAGTATCTCAGACAAGGATTAATTAGTACTGAGCAATCAATAGATTAATATAGATTAAATTTTGTACTGAAACATTGATATTTTATGGATAACATATTTATCATTTAATTATTATAATAATTTGTGGCGTGCCATAAAAATAAGATAACAAATAGTCTTGGAGAACGTATCTTTGAATGTATAATGGCGGATCTATCTAAGATCATATCACCCGATTACTGAGTCACGTGAGAATTTTCTTAAGGGTGGATAAAAATATATTCTTTATACTTGAATGACCTTGCGCATGTATATAATGTTAACGTTCGAGATAACGTATCTTTATCGAACCCATACCTCGATTCACGCGTTGTAAGAGAACTTAGCTATATAAACTTTATAAGCGATGATGGCAAATTAATACGAAGTAGTACCAGTAAGGTACCCCGAAATAAAAAAAGAAAAGTTCTTAATCTTCAAGGATCTTGCTTCAAAACAAGGATATATATACACCTGCTAAATACATAGGAATAATTAAATATTTTTAGAACTGTACAGGATATACAAAAAATTTCGGATAACTGGATATAGGTGCAGTATTACGGGCTGGTCTCACGGAGTTAGATATGCGTGACACGAGTATTATGTATGTAAAGTACAGAAACTTTGAAAAAGCATTATTGATCAGGGTGTTCTTTTTTACGTATATAAATATACGTATACACTTCTCTATACAAGAAAATTAAT
Source organism: Calameuta pallipes (assembly GCA_030142375.1). Lineage (NCBI taxonomy): Eukaryota > Metazoa > Arthropoda > Insecta > Hymenoptera > Cephidae > Calameuta > Calameuta pallipes. The sequence continues at coordinate 266,507 of JARQSW010000101.1, forward strand.
TGCATTCGCAAGGGAGTGACACACGCTAGATCCGGTTTATACCGGGTGGATAAAAGTGAACGTAACCTAAAAATCAAAAAGTTGCAAACAGTTATTCCTACTAATATTGATATTACAATGTTATCTTTTTTATAGGAATATAAATATTTTCATGGATACCTTATCTACAGATTTATGAGAGGGTTAACTGGTGATACTGTATATACGTAAGCAGTCCATTATAAAAAATGAAAGGTTTATACAGTGGCTTTATTAGAATTATTCGTCACACAATGTCTACCAGGTAGGAATCTTCCTTGGGAAACTTTGCAAATGTTCATTTAGTCGTTATTCGTAGCACGTTGGAGTTACAAAGTGCTTTTGTAGGTGTCACTGGGTCACCGGGTATCATTAGACTCACCTATCGCAGTCTTGGTGCGCACAGTACGAGAATATCCCATAGGATGAAGTATGGCCCAGTACCGGTCCACGGACACAGCCACCAGACAGAAGATGCTGATGGTACAGAGTACAACTAGAACCGACACGGTGAATAGACAGGCGTGTAAATTAGTAGGTAATCCAATACTCGCCAAAATGGCAAATGGTATTGCAAAGAGGCCAACTAATAGGTCAGCAGTCGCCAAGGAGATGATGTAGTAATTAGTACGTCTGCGAAGTTTTCGTTCTCTCGCAAAGACCAGGATGACCAGTCCGTTGCCAAAAACTGCACAGACTGCGACCAGAATCTCGCAAACGGCGTAAACGGCGTTAAGCTCGGCGGTACTGTAGCTGTCGTAGGTGGTATTCAGCGGGACAGTATAACCAAAATAATTATCTAATTCGGTTGTGTTTAAATATTCCATCTCGTCTCGTTATTAACGACGTTCATAATTTAACTGGAATTTACACTCGTTAAACGAAGAACGCGTCCACTTTATTCTTTCAAATTTATATTAGGTTCCTAATACTTTCCTTCGGAAGTATTCGGGTGACACTCGTGCATCTTCGTGTGGCGATGATTTTTCATAGAATTTTTACACCTTGATACATGCTATGTAATAAGTAATGTATCACGGACTGGCACACTGTTACTTTTTTTAAATGTCCTGGTCACGCGATAGCGAGGTGCGTTTTGTGTCACGACTGGTAATTTCTTGGGGTGAGGCCAGCTGATTGAGTTCTTCTGTAGACTTGGAGGAATCACTTCTACGGGGAACATTGTAATCCAACCTGAAATTTCCTTCGGGGTTGTTCTGCGGAATGCTTTGGAATATCTTGAGACACGAATGCCAGGGCGAAGGATTTGCGTGTCGATTACATAAAATTTTACTTGCTGGAGTCCGCATTATTTTCTTAAGACATCTTTAACGCTTCACGATTTTTGCTTAGTTCTTCTGGTACAGGTAGTATATGAACCAAGGTTGTTGTTTAAGGTGGTCGCTCCCATTACGTAACCCCAAATCAATTATACAAAAGTCTAATTTAGTTGCCCATTAAAGTATGACTATTTTTAAATGTCTTATGACATTTTTCAGGTTTTCAAAATTTCAGGATGCCATTGGGAAACTTTAAGTTTCTCCACGTACATAATGACATGTTGATTCAATACGGGCAGTGGATACGAGTGGACGGAATTCTTGCAGGTAATTTTCCAGTTTTTAAGTATTTTGGTCGTTGGGTACTATAAAAATTCACATGATATTAGTACTTTTGTCACTATTTATTATTTTTCTATTAACTTCAGGTACTCACTGCGGAACGTGTGAATTTGTCCACGCATCCATGGATGTTTGCTAATATCTTTTTTATTTTCCACGATAAGAGCGAATAAACGAAATTTTGGCAGTACTGTTTGTCATCTTATCAGCACTTTGAAAACGCTGTATATGAGACGTATTTCATATCAATATATAGATGGGACCGTTTAGCGAGGGATTCATTATATAGCATTTTCTATCACAGATCATTGACAGTCCTGATAAACGATTACTCACCATTTTACCAATATATTCATATCCGGTATATATTTTATTATTCTCACCCGTTTACTGATACATAGTTACTCCATAGTAAACATCACCTGCTTATTACAGAAAGTAATTAAAAATAACCATACTTCAAAGAACTATAAAAAAGATGAGTATAAAGTTCTGAAAGCTGTATCGCGTATAAGATCAGGAAACAGCGTGGACGAGAATTCAATATCTAAGTTCCAGTAAAAGACCTGGACAAATTGCAGTCTCTAAGTTAGAAGAAAGTAAAAGATAAAACAAAATGAAAGTAGAGTGTCGTGGTATAAGAACCTATATCTTCTAAGAACTTTTAAGCAGTAAAACTTGTCAGCTTGAACAATTGCAAGTGTGCCGGGTGATCTTAAATGCAAGCTAATATCCATTAAATAAAACCGTCAACTATGAGATTCTATAGGTTTAACCCACAATATTATAATTTCAGAATTGACAATAGGACATAATGGTTAGTGTTCATGTAATCCGAATCACGTAGCTATTGTCTTAATGTTATTTTATGATTGAACGCAACTCATTAAAAATTCTAATTCGTATTACAGATTTTGAATACAATATAGATAATACGAGCTTTTATGGTAGGAATTAGCCAATGGCAACAGAGGATCGACTTCGACAACCAATCAGAAGGAATCATTAACGGTACCGTTAATTTTTAATTATCAGACCCTTCTTACATGCACATTTTAGATTATAACGCTTATTAATATTTTATAAAGAAATAATCGAACTCGCACACTTTTATAGAGCTTATCATTTACTTTTAGGATTTCACTCCACTTCTTTACTGGTCGGGGTTAACGGTTCTGGAACGTCTGACTTCACAACCCCGTGTGGTATTACTGACTGTTACTCCTGACACGCGGACGCAATGGCCTTGGCGATGGTCGTGGTGGTGGAAGCAGTTCAGATTATGGGGGTAGAGGCGCCAATGAGATATATAATATACCAACAATACATTACATTGCACGCACGTATGAAAACGATTTATTTAATATATCAGTCTGTGCTAATACCTAAACTATATTGATCACACTCTATATTATTTTCTCATGGATAATTGCAGAGTCATATATAATTCGATTAAAACTGTGTTAAGTGAAGATTGTTACATCTATATGATTCCTATACGAAAATTAACTCGTTAAATCGAGACGCATGATTTCATTAGAATCATCCGCCCATAGGAAATGAACGAATAGGAGTCAAGGAAAAAAATGTATTCGATAATACGTTATCACGTGATAAGGTAAATGATTAGTGCTAACTTATTTCTTCGAATTTCCAATGAAAAGTGATAGTGGAATATGAATTGTTGCAAGTTCACTTTGGAATAACAAGAAAGTATAGCCGCGGGACTGTCACTATAAATATTCTCTCTAGGACTCTAGGTAAGTTGGATAATTAGTCTAGCTACTCACTGGCACCACCATTTAATTAGTCCCATGGTGGCAGCACACGTCTTCGGTACAAGGCAGTGAAAAAAATAAAGTTCACCGTGTGGATCAACATGAAAGCAAGTGTAGGAAGTCACGTCGGTCGTTACAATAAATTCACAAGAGTCATGAGATTCTACGGAGCTTTCCAAAAATCAGAAAGATTTCCCAATTGCCTCGTTGACCATAATCTCATTATTGCTATTTATTACCAGCTTCGTCGACCTTTTCTTACAGCCTCCTATTCGATTACCCACTATAATCGTATATACTCACTATGACGATTCTGTTTACTCTACCACTTTTTCATTAATTCTAGGCACGTTCGATAAACGAACGTAATGGTGGCTGACTGACCGCGAGTCAAAAAGTGTTCATTGTTTCTTGGACTTTGGCACAGTAACGTCGATTAATTTCTGTTGCTGAAAAATATTCTATAATTCCAATATCTCAGCTCGGGTCTGTACCTCTTGCTTGAAATAGTGGCTGAGCACTTCCGAATGAATACATCAAACGTATGTACATATGCACAGTGACGTTTTGTCAATTCTGTAACAAACCAACAAAAATATCAAGAAAAACTTGTCATTTTTTTAATTAACTTCAGGACGATGCTAATCTCTCGCAAAGGACTAATTACCCGAGGCGACATATCCTCATTAATTATCGATCATTCTGACCATGAGCCAGAGCGATATATGCAGGGTGTAGTCATGCCAGCTTAACGAGTGGCGAACGAGACTATTCGTGGTAATTCAGAGCAACTCGTTGCTTCTAACTAGAATATAACAGAACATTTGACATTGCATAAAGGCATCACTCGTAATTTGAACATGAATGCCTACCGTACGCCATCATCCTTCCTGATATAATACTAGGCGGACGTTCCGACGGCAGTTTCATAGTCTGTTACTCTGTGTGTGATCCACTGTCCTTTTGCGCGATACGGTATTTCAATTGAAAACGACAATCGTCATGCACAGTGACGTTTAAATACAAACTCTACATAGATATGTTTGCTTCTTTCATATATGCCTAATGCTTTGATAAACGGACTGTCTTATGTTGATTAAAAAAAAAAATATATTTTTATTTATCTTGTGTATCCATTGGAGATAATCAATGGATTTCTTTTTAGGTAAGCGAAGTCGCATGTGGATAAAATTAATTGTTTGGCATAGTTTTGTTAGATTATACGAAATTTGGTTAGATTATTATCAACTAAGCACTTACGCTATACTGATGAGTAAAACACGCATTGGTAAATATAATTCATATACTAAAGGCATAGTTAACTCGTGTTGACTGCAAACAGTCAACCTGACGTATTAAAGCTCGGATTACAGTATCCCCGTGACATACACCCTTTTTTACCTTGGGATGTCTTAAAGTTTACGAGTGAGGCTACGTTTTAATATACCGCTTGTCGCCGTTACGCGATGATCGATCGATCTAAGGGAGAGAATAAACTTTCTACAGTATACTAATCTCTTTAAATTTAATTGTTCTACGTATGGCATTAATAGGCTGACGAGGAAAAGTTCCGCTTAGTAACAGGATCAATTTCGATGGCTTGTAAACATACGTGGATGATGCTATTAAAGCGTATAAACATATGGGTCACGTATATTTTCACATACGAAAGAATTTTTTTGACGTTACTTGGACACGAATAGCTCATTAATGTTTTGCATAATTTAAGGCAAGTGGTTTACTGTCACGCAAATGAGAATGGACATTACATGTCCTATATACCAACTGTTATGGTGTAGGATATGATGAAAATTTTTTAAGAAGATGAAAAAATATACTATACTTCTATCCCCTTCAGATATCTTTGATAACGCTATTTGTCATGTAATCTCCAATCATCCAATTTCCACAGCCAAATTGCTGGGTGTACGTCCGGATAGAAGCCATTCGTTATGAGTGGATCAGTGTAGGAGTTTACTTTTCTGTACCAGTGAGGAATCCACGTTCCACCAAAGGATTTCACGTTCACATCGATTTCCACATACCCAGTAATGAATCCAGGGTGAATATCCGTGACAAATAAAGCACGGATACGATGATAGAAGTTATTAAGGGATTAGGAAACTCGTAAATCCTAATTGGCCAGGTTAGACAGTTTTCCCAAAGGATGTGGTTCGATGAAATGGTCTAACAAATTCCGAAAGTAGTGCGTACAATCAATTTACGTCCAAGGCTGTTGTTTGTCTTAGAAATTCAATTAGAGTATGTCGTACTTCCTTTCCTGAAAGGGGACTTTCCTCGTATCCTGCTGGATGGTAAACAATAAATACATAAGAGGCTCCTGTGAAAGATGTAATGGGAGAAACCAGAACAGTGTTAAATAGCAAGGGTACATCCTGATACATAATAAGCCTTGTACTGGATTGCAGCATAGAAAAGTAATGGGAGATAGGTCAGCGACATGAGACACAATAAATCTTTGAGTGTGCCATGAGCACGTAAGGTTAGAATATATATTAGGATGATACAGAAGGATCTGGTGACTGGCGACACGAGACCCAATTAAAAGGCTTGCGACGATGTGCGTCGTCTTCTTGAAGATATTCTTTTTTATTATAATAAGACGTGTATTATGTACTCCGCTACTGTTTGGATTTATCATAGCTATTTTTTCATTCTTTACGAGCCACGCGGTACGGCTTCCGCTTACGCGTTGCGACGCAACGCGACGCCTCTCTCGCGACTTTGTATTTTTGATAGGGATGCTCACAATGAGAGCGGTAACGAACCGGCTTCTGTTGAATACGGACTTGTACGCTTTTGCGGGTAATAATAATACGAGTATAATATCGATTGATGCCAGTAGCCAGAATCACTGCACGCATTATCCACTTGGCTAATTTACTGGACTTTGTCGCGTCGCGCGGTAATGATTGGCTCGCCTGTATTGCGAAAAATAAAATTCCCATTTGTACGAGTTCGATGAACCTTCTTCCAACGTTAGTGCGTATATGATACTGACGAAATTAAAATAATACAACGCGTCATGAGAGGTTATCAGTGTCCTATAAAGCATAATCTCACAATCGTATAATAAAAGCGTTTCGCTGTTTGCGCATGCTTATGTTTAGCGGCGCGCCAACTATGCGTTTGAATCTGAAATAATCATATAAAGATAAAAGAACGATAGCAGCAAAATTGACTATAGTCACGCGCATATCTATAATCTAGGAAATATATTTAAAAAAGTTAAAACGAGCAAAGAACTCACGCTTGAAATTCTTCATCGATGCGGCCTGGCGTCCATCGTTGACGAGAAAAACAATGGTTAGTCCAACGGCAAAGTTAATCGGCTTGAAAAGTCATCACGAGCAAATTCTTTACAATGCTATAATTGTCACTGAGATGGGTATGGATCTACGGGATCGTGCCCAGGCTGGCGAAAAGTATGTTTGCTACTTGAGAAGTTTAGCAGTGCGAGCATCCAGGGCGATCTCTAGCATGCACAACTCTGCAAAAACATTTATAATGCTCAGTCAACGTTTTGTAAAGAATGCCATTCGTCACTTGAACTCGGTGCAGCCAAACGATCAGGGCATTCAAATTCTTCGTCAAGAATATGAGAGACTCCTCGCTGTCCTGGAGAAGGAGTTGCTCGATATAGACGATTTTGAGAACGTTGACGTTTCTCTGAATAACGACCTGAACACTGTCAACCTTACTGCTATTAACGAACGTTTGCGTAACCTCGAAGCAAGACAGAAATTTACTGAACAGAATTCCTCCCTTCCGCACTGCAGCAGTGCTCGCAGTTTCAAATCTGAAGTCGATGAGAAATATCCAGAGAACTGGTCCAGAGACTCTCTTATTGATCTCAGTAGTGTTGTTAACTTGCCACCGGTACCAGAAGATATATTTACCAGTTTCTCAAAACCAGTCCGAAGCTCAAGTCTATCTTCTCTGAAGAGTATTCGCAAGGTTCTATAAAACATTTCTTGGGTGGATTATACATCTTTTTCATTTTATAGCATTGAATTCTTTACGGTAGGTTAAGCTCTACTTACAAAGAGCTGCCAACTCAGAGGACGAGGAGAGTGAGTATGATGAACATGAGCTGTCCATGTCCGTAAGTTGAAAGTATTGGAATAGTTGGACAACATTATGTTTATAATTTTAAACAGGATGAACTGACGAGCAGCTCTGAAGGCGGGGAGACAAGATCTGTAGCTATGTCGGTTAAGAAAGGTGGAGGCTTGTGTAATATCAAGGAGGAGTCACTGCAGGATCCATAATTATAGATTATTCTATATAATTGAGGAATATATCAATAGTAGAATGATTCCTCGGTTTATTATGGGAGCTTAGAATAGTCCATTGAAATTCACTGAAATTTCAATTAAGAAAACAGATTCCCGTTCTAAGTTGTTCTTTTAAGAAAATTACAAATTATTACATTTACAATTCTGTGCTCCAAAAATATACATAATGCCTGTCTTCATTATTTCTTGATTCATCAGAGTGTCAGTCGTTATGTAATGTATTTGATTATCTAATTTAAAAATGCTGATGCGTTAGGTCTCAGATTGTGCACATCCGAACGTATCCAGGGTTCGCACGTTGCTCGTGCAATTACGTATAGTATCCAGATGCAGATAACGAGTCCGAAGAAAGTTGTGATGCCGTAACTGTTTTACAATATAACTTGTAAAGTACATATCAAGAAATTGAATAAACAGACTATGCCAGATACGTACCCAATCAGCCAGAAGGAAAACATTCCAAGGAACATGATAGTCACAAAACTGTGACTGGCAAAGCGCCGTAGACTGATTCTTGGTGGAATTCGTTCCTCGTAACTCGATGAAAATCCGTGAGTCGTTCGCTTTGGAAGTTTTGTTACCACTGTGGGAGGTTGTAGTATTTGCCGTACAAGTCTTCCAGCAAAATCGTTTCTGTTGTATGCGGCAGTGAATTCATAACGATACTAAAAATCATAAAGTCGATTTTGAAGTTAGATATATTTGGGAGGAATTCCATATTATTTCAAGCTGATTAAGTGTTTCTAATTGTAATTACCTTTGTATTGATATAATTACACAATTTGAACAGTGCTCTGACCAAAAATGCTATTTCTGTTGTACGCACTGGTTGTAGTTCAGGATCACCCATGTATTCAACGTATCTACAATTTTGTCTACCTTCCTGCACAGGAACATAGACACCAGGTCTACTTGAATCTAGGCTCATGTCCATCTATTGAGTAAAGAATTATGACAATAAAATCATATTTTTTAAAAATAATTACATGATCGCTAACCTGAGATTGATGATGAAATGATGTGGAAAGTATACTGTCATGATATTCCTGATCAGCTACTATGGCAACTTGAGGAATATCTTCGAGTCTGATCTAAGGAAAAAAAATATTTTTGTATAGTTGCATACAAGAATTATGATTCGGTATCATAAGTTCGTCTCTACCTGGAATATATCTATAAGTTGTTGCTGTGCGTTGGCAAGATATACGGGTACACGACGTCTTTCCTCGAGGCTTATTTCATCTCCAGAATAATCCTCGCCATTAATGAATTCCCACAAAGACATTAAAAATCTTCGTGCCGTTCTTCGCTTTTCTAAAGCCTCGACTAAACTTGTAGCTGTTAAATGCGCCTGTTTTATCATCCTTAAGAACCACATAACATGAGATACAGTAGTTGGTGAGAACATTGGAACATATTGATACGTTGGGCCTTCCAGATCAAAAATCTGTTGGCGTACAATAGCTGTCCATTGATTAGTCGACATTTTACTTCTGCTTAAATTAGAATCGTCCATACAGCTTTCCACTTCAGACAACATTTTTGCCAAGTGCGGTTGAGAAAATACCTTGAATAAATTCAGTAGTATTATATATTATTGACGTAATATACAAAATATTTGACATATTTGAGATGTTACCTTAGTAACCCGAAACAACATTAGAGCATTCTTTGGAGCTATGAGATCAGTTCTCATAAACCGAGGTAATAATTGTCGGAAGATTGCTGTGTAGGCCAATAAATTATTTGCAACAAATGATATCCACCTGGACTCGTCATGAATTTTACCCCTTTCTTCTTCGTCAGCTTTCCTGTTAGAAATAACATTCAGTTTTAGAGTTTGCAAAACTGAGTATTAGATTATAGTATTGCAGTCACTGAATATTCTTTACACACCCTTCCTTTGTGTATGCTACACCTGGAATGTACCTCCATGGTTGAATGAAACTTAGCCAAGCTTCTAGTATTAGTCTAAAAGAACTATCGAGTGGCCAGTGATGAATAGCTTTTCGCAAAAATGTATAAATTTTACCCTGAACTGATGGAAGAATTACCCTACGACATAATTAATAATGAAGTATTAAGTTATAACGTATTATGCTAAGCATTAATTACCTTTTTAATTCATCCATTGCGCTTTTATCACCAACTGCGCTATTAGCAAATTCGTGTAAAGTTTTAATAAATGCTCTTACAAGACGAATGTGTTCTCCTGAATGGATACTGTTCTGAAAGATTATGACAATCAGAGTATACATTGAATGAACGAACAATGGTACTACATTTAAATAGTAGTATGGTTACTTACTCTAGGTGGTAAGGAGGAAGCTAAAGGCCTACCAATATGAGAGGTTAGTTGATCCACCTCTGTATATTCCAACCAGAAGTCAAGAAATACTTGGACAATGGTTTCACTGCGCCACACTTGTGGTAAACATTGCTGTTGAGGTACTCGATTGGTAGGACTTGTGGATCCTGGAGACAATATTGATGTTCTTAGAAGACGTGGTGTTTGCAACCTATTAAAATCCCTAGAAATTTCAGATTAATAATGATTCTTAAGCTGGATTAACTCAGGATTGTACTTAACATACCTTTTTGACTCAGGTGATTGCATTAATTTCCTTGGTGGTGTTTTCTTTACATATGGTCCAATAATGGGTAACACTGGAGAATTATCTCTTGGTAGAAAATGATACAAATAGCAGTGTGCTAATTGAACATACACTGTTTCCCAGTTCATCCAAACATTCTCTTGGTGTTGAAGTTGCAGCCAGGGATTTGTAAGATGATAAGCAAAGTGGAATATATAATACTCGAAAGGATATGTGTTTTTATAAGGAAATTATTTGTATCTAATAAATGATCTAGTTCACTAAGTTCAATAATAGATAATTATACATAGAGTCACAGTTGCTCAGTATTTATAAAAAGGATACTCATAGATAAAGCCAATGGTGCACGTGTGCTATGGTCGTCTCTGATTTTATCGGAATAAAATGGTGGTATAATTCCATCATCCAGCATGAGACGTATCTTTGACTATGTGAATCAAATAATTCATTTTATAATCCAAATATAAGAGAAATCTAATAATAAATTGTAGTTATACATACCGGTAGATACGTTACTGGAAAATTATATTTTAAGTAACAATCTGGCAGTAACTTATAGCACAGTGAAAAAATAGGTCCTTGAGGACTAAGAAAATTGCACAATATTTCATATTCCTGGAGATTGCTCTTCACACTAATAGTATGCAGTCCCCATCCAATGTTATCAGTAATTCCAAAAAGTGAATCGATGAGTATCGGAAAAACATGTTGAAGTTCCGTAGTACTCGATTCGTCAATTAAAATAGCAATTTCTCTGCAACGTTGTACCAAAGGTAGACACAGGTACGACTGCATTCGCATCTAAAGAGAATATTAACTTATTTTAATGGAAGCATTTTATGAGATATGATAATACAATATGACTATAATAAATTTCACATGTAATTTGCATATGCGAAACGTTAATGTGCCAAATACATACCGTCACGACATCAGCAGTAGTTGTCATTTTTGTATATTTGCTTCGTTTAACAGTAATAAAAATGTTTATTTCACTGTATTAAAGTAACACATAACTGTCTGTAAATACGCGCCTTCCTTTCTCCCTTTCCTTATGGCTGTATCCTCATGGGGGACATGTGCCCAGTAATTGGTCCTATTTAATCAGGATTGGAAGTTCACACTAGATGGCGATGTACTTCACAAGACGGAAGACGGGCTTTATTGTATATAAGTGAGCGTGGGGACCCACAGAGTTTATACACCGAATTCGAACAGTGATGAGCGAAAATCGTATAAATATTCAGCAATTCCGCGCCATATATCTGGATTGATCGAACGTGCATGCAATATAATATATTACACGATACATGTTCCAATTTCCAAGTGAACTTTTTCACAAATTATGTATCCATCTATTGTATGAAGTTATTAACTAAATTATGAAGGAAGCTTATCACAAAATGAAATATAAGCTATTCAGATCAGTTGGCATAATGATCAGTTGGTACTTTCCTACAACCAATAACGTGCTTTCTTTAATATGACAACTGGACTGATTCTTGTGAAACGCTTCCTTGAACCAACAGCGCCACGCAAGTACGGGAGAATTGTGATTTTATGAAAGTCAAAATTGATACCTTGGAGAACGTTTAATATTTGTAAATCTTAACCTACTTGCTTGTTACACCACAAGCCTTGCATTTACTGTTTACGGAGTAACAATCGTATTGAGGCCAGCTGTACAGAGCAATATTTCCATTCTTATGTGTCGGGTAAAGTAACAAGTTAATATTGTTATTAAAAATGAATCAAGCCGAAGAACCAATGGACGTAGATGTTCCGTTTACGGATGTAGAGAAAGTTGAAGAACTCGTCAAGTCGAATGTAAAGTTAAACGATTCAAACGAGTTGAAAAATGAAATCAGTACTTCTCCACAGGTAGGATGTTTGTTTTTTACATAATATTTTAACTATTTGTTATAATAGTTCTTTGGTAGTTAGACTGTCATTGCTTTTGAGTTCATTTGTTAATCAATTCCTCCAATTTATGTTTATACTCCGTTTTGTTGAAGTTTCAGGATACGCGATATGAGAATCGCGGTGGAACATTTACAACTGGTATAGACATATTTAGTAAAGAAGAAAAGTTGAAAATGGAAGAGAGAGCGAAAAGGTTCGGTCTAACAGATAAAATAAAAATCTCGAATAACGAAGATCAGGACTTATACTCTAGGTGATTGTTCACTTGAGCTGAAATTGATTAATTTCCATTGCAATTGTTACTATTAGAAATATTCGTTGCTTATAATAGAATAATTTTAGTATGGGGGTTGTGGAAGAAAATGAGAATACAAAAAATCTTCGATTAAATGTTATACATATGAGAGGTACTGAAGAAATGAGTACTAAAGATGTTTTTAAGTACTTTGAGGATTATGCTCCAGCTTCTATAGAATGGATAAATGATGTGTCATGTGCGTATTTCATTTGATAATTTATTTAATATTATATATGTCTTTTTATTAAATGAAAACATATTTTTATCATCTAGGCAATGTTGTATGGTTGGATACTGTATCTCCAGCTAGAGCTTTATTGAGGTTGTCCAAAAAAATCAAGGGTTTAGGTGAAAAAGTACAGGCTGATAAGGATCTCAAGTCCGAGTCAAGCTGTTTCGATAATGAAAATAATATGGCCAATGATGATTGTGTTGTCGAAGTTATTCCTGAGGGTGACTCAGCGGTAGAATCCGATGAAAAACAGGAAGAAAATTCAATAAATATAAAAGACATCACTTGTCCCTTGCCTCCCGGTCTATGGAGAAAAGGAATAGATTGTCCAAAATCTAAGGGTATTCTTTTGAGGTTTGCGACAAGAGCTGACAAGAAACGTCCAAATGCTGAGAAAATGAGTGAATATTATAAAAAATACGGAAATCCCAACTTTGGAGGTAACAAATATATATATATATTGGGCGAGATTTACAAACAGATGATAAACCTGTCTTTAAAATATTTATAGGTATAAAGGGAATTCTGACAGAATCACGCAAACGAATGTACAAGGAAATCAGACAGAATAAGAGAAGACCGAAGGAAGAATCAAAAAATGATAACACGAATGGAAAACGTACAAAAAACCCATGGGGTGCTCTATCTCAATCTTGGGGCGTAAACGATTCCACGGAGGATGATTTTATTAATAAGAATCCCATTAAGAATACCGATTATGGTGGCAGTATAAAGGAAAGATTAGGAATTAAAACTCAACCAAAAGATGTTCCAGTGGAATCGGAAGAATCTGATGAAGAATCTGACAGTGAGCACGAAGAGGACTGGTGTAAAAGAAGTAAAGTACTCCGAATGCGTATGCACGCTGATGACGAGGAGGAAAAAGTACAAAAACGTCGTTCTCAGCTTCGGAGTAAAGTAAATAAAATATTCTGAGCTACAAGTTTTACAAATATATATATATATATATATAAAGGTATGATATATCCAACTTTTAATCTTCTTACAGATGACAAGCACATTGAATGCAGGTGGAGATTTGCGTTCTCGACTTGGAAGATCACGAAACACATCACAGTTTAGAAACGCGATTCAAGTTGTCGTTACGAATACAAATGTCAGTAATTTCAATTCGTTGAAAGCTGGAGAGTCAGAGGTAAATCAAAATTTAACTTTAACGTAAAATAATATTAAATAAAAATAGCACGAGGTATATTTCACGACGAACGTTACTGTAGGAGGAAGGAGAAATCGTGGAGGAAAGAATTGAAACTGGTGAAAGAGAGGAGGGAGAATGGGAAGGTGAGGAACAGGAAGAGGACATAGAGGTTCATGAAGATGAAGAAGATGACGATAGTGAATTGTCAGAAAAAGAAGTTCAGGGACCTAAAGGTAGTGTGATAAAAGTTGTTCAACGTAGCAAACCTCGAGTCGCATCTACCGTTTGGGCTAGACTAAATAATGTCAAGAGCGAAGCTAACAACGTCTCTCAGGCACACAGGTAACTAATAATCGTTCTTAAAAGTTTTATATGCGATGTTTAGTTTATTTAATTAATTCAATTAACATAATTAATTTTAGACGTTCAACGAGAGGAGATCTGAGAGAGACACTGAAGGGTGGTGATCTTCGATCACGTTTGGGAAATCATACTAGAGGACGTTCACCACTCAGGATAGAAGTTAAAAATGATAAATATACCGAGGACGATAGTAACACAGAGTGACTATAATTGTATAAAAAACTGAAAATATCAATTTGTTTCATTCTACTCATCGAATGTGGATTACAATACGTAATCATTGTGTATAATATTCAAAAATTACATTAGGACGGTATCGAAGTGTCTTTAATTATGTCAAAGCTTGCAAAATTATTCCACTAAGAATAGTATATACTTGATAAATAATTTACTATGAAACATTTTATTCATACTTTTCATCGAGGTTCCACTCTCTCTTATGAAATTATTATTTGATCAATGACCATTCGCACGAAAATAATTTATTGTACAAAATTTCGGAGTAAATACTGTAAAAGGCGAATCAGAAATACGTTGAGTAACGTAGAAAAATGGCGTAAAAGAAATTACACTATTAAAAATTCGATACTGTTTTACAATTACTGTGCAATCTAATGGATATATTTTTTACATCACAAAAGTTAAATCTCACCTGAAGCACACACGTCATGGAAGCGGTGACACAATCTGCATGTGATAAGTCATCGACAATAAATAATTTACTGTAAAACGAGCAGATGCTCAAACAATATCATACCTGAAGGAAAGGAACAAGAATTGAAGTATTCAGAGTCGCATTATTTTTTTTCCCAATAAGTGGCCAATAAAGCCAGTTTATATATTAGCACAATAATACTTCGAATAGTAATTTCAATACAATAATCGATAATAATGATTCAAATACATATAATTTACATTGATAACAATTATCCGAAATAATGATTGAGTTTTAAATTGAAAAAGGATCGGCTGAAGAACACAGCGAGTATGTGTATCTAGAGACACATAGCTACATTCATAGATTTCGCAACAAGTGGCCCTTTTTTATTCATTTCTTCAATTATTCTTTCTTAATTATTTATTCTTCTTAATTGCCATTAATTTCTGCTTGCTCGAGGCGTCGCATTTAAATCCTGCGGACGCACAGTCGTCTTTAATCACCCCTGGCAGTATAGACACTTCGTATATCTTTTACATGTTACAACCGCATGGCCAAAAATACGTATATACAGCTGAAAGGAAGAAAGAAAGAAAAAAATTAATCTATATACTCGATTCTTCACGCTCGAAAATCACCTATCTTTATCGTAATTCGTAATATCGTAATTCTCGCACTCGCATCCTGCAATCTCTGAATTCTTATCGAGACTCAATGTTATTTTCTCCGCCTCGTAAATCAGGTAGTAACATTTTCATTGGCCATTTTTAAATGCGCTATTAACGAACGACTGTGAGCGAATCTCTTGTACTTCTTTTCAGCTAAATATTGAACATCGTTATAATAATAAATTAAAGGTCAGATAGTATCGATGCCTTAAAATACATATACGTGATAAATACATATTGTATATGCATCATTGTCCTTTGTACATGTAAATTGACCGAACAGTACCAAACGTTTTAATTCGGTGTGTCACGTTATACAGAATTGATTTTAGTACTCGCTTGGTTTGACCGCCCTAACTTTTCATTCACAAAAATTATTACATTGTCATTGAAACGTTAAAGGTCCAATACACATTTCCTTTGAATTATCCCACTTTGACACGTATTCATTTATCTCACGTCTATTATCGTATCCAAATATTTCTTATCTTCAAATGACGCCTCGCAATTCAAAAAGCAAAAACCGCCCTTTGAACTTCTTGGTTATGTCATATTTTTACGGGCCCTCTTTCAATCGCAAGTTGAACAGCGATTAATAATTATTCTCAAATCGCCTAAGACATCTCGCATACTAGATCGCATATACTATTCATGGATAATACGATAATAGAACGGTAAATCGAGATTAACATTCTAGCAACGCTTTGCACGACCGTCAAACAATTTAATTAAAGAAGAAGCAAATTGAAAGAAGAAAATTGAAAATTATCTCAGGTAAGCGCATTAGAAATTGAGTTGTCATTGACATAGATTGATAAGAAGAAATTGGATTAAATGTACGTATATATTTGCAAGTTGGAAGAACATCAGACAATGAGCAAGCTTGTAACTTTAGATTCATTCAGAAGAACTTAGTCCCATTGAAGGTACTCGAGTAGAATATTTGTGTCATTGTAGCAAACACGTAACGGCTCTAGCAAAAGTATGCAGGAGCAAAAGAATTTTATAAATTTGTCTATTCAACGGTATTACAGGGAGTAGTCGAATTTAACGAAGACACGTTTTCAAATGAGAATTGCAAATCGAATGCATCTGATAAACTTCACAGGCGGTAAGTAAGTAAATAATTAGTAATCTAAAGTACACAAACATGGCATATAGTTATATCAAAATGATTAAAACAAAGATTGTCCGCAGCTGATGTAATTAACATTTACAATGAATGCAACGTAGTGCACACGTTATACGATCGTACGAGTACGTTTCTAAATTTTTCATCATTTAAAAAGTAACTTTGTCTTATTACTTTTTTTTTTTATTATGATCTTACAAGCACCTAAAAGTATATACTGGTCTGTCGCGGTGCAGTATCTGATACTGCGCGGCCACGTTAGAGAATCTGAACTTGGGCTTGATCAACGTAAAATATCGAATTTTGAATTTCTAGTAAGAAAATCGTAAAGGCAGCACGTCGGTTTAGTCTTAGTAAAGATGTATAATCCCGTGTCTTAAATACGTTAAATGCAGGATATTTCTTTTCCAATATTACGTTTTTTGCGCTTCCTTATCGTTCACTCTTCCTTGCATTCTCACTCTCTTTTACTCACGCTTATCTCTCGTTCTTGTTATCTTTCTAAAACGCACGCTGTCTGTCTCTCTCTCTCTCTCTCTCTCTCAAACTCTATGAATGCAGCTGGGCATATTTAATATCTTATATTAACAAACAAGACAGAATATTATGGAGATTCGGTTTTCATGATTTTCTTTCTCTTGAAGTCGAAGACACATTGTTTTCGTATATTGGTAATATTATCATTATAAAACGAGTTAACGTCGTCATCTCTTAGCAAGACCAGCTGTTTGTCGTTTCCTTCTCGTTGTTCCTCGTTATCTTTTTCAGTATTTATTAACACACGACTCTTACAATATTATTACATTATTATTGCAACGTTCCGGTGTCACGCTAGCGAGACAGAGTCATTTCGAACATTTGAGTTTCGCGCATATTGAGCAACTTCAGGTTGCTCGCTTGCACTCATTTTACGTGACAACTGTCACTCGTTGCGTAATGCGCGTCGAACGTATACATAGCTTAATTGTTTTTCTCTGGAATAACAATCAAAATTGCTCAACGTTTGCGCGATGACAACGATAACGATCTTGCTAAGAGAAATTATGAAGGAAACGAAAAAATGATTAAGTGTTATTGACGACGCTTCTTTCATAATGTATACGTTACTATGACAGGTGCAATACCAATTGACATTGTGAAACGAATTTTTAAAGATTATTGTTAAAGATAATTAAATCTATTAAATAGCTTAAAAAGATACAGTTAGAAATTTTATAGTGATACAAATTTCGACAATACTCCGTCATAGTATCGAGGATAATCTCTTAGAGAAACGCGCAGGTCTGATGTGGTAACGCAGTGAATAAATTTTTCGATTTTCGCATTTTATATAAGCATCCATAGTTCGTGGATGTGACGCAATTGAAAATGAAAAATTGTTGTCTCTGTCAACAATATCAGTCTTGTCTGTTAACGAATAAATATGATATTTCTTAAATTTGTTTTCGATCTTCCGTGTATTTTATTCCCACTCTTTCTCTCTCTCTTTATCTCTTTTTCACTATCACTCGAATTTTCTTCGATCATCTTCTTTTTTTCAATTTCTGTCGTTGGTTCAAAGAGACCACCAAAGAGACGGCCATGTCCGTCTGCCAATGTAATGTAGATATTACTCTTCTTTAAATGATGTATAACATTGAAAATCGATAGACGAAATATTTAATATTGGATATAAGATATGAATTAGCAACAACAACAAATACACATACGTAACGTTAAGTATATTAGGCCTGATGATATTGATAATAATATACCAATTTGTGTATATTACGATCTAGAGTCACTTCCATTCGAACTTTCATCTTGGATTCGTACTACAAGCGAGATGACATGCAAGAGCACTTTGTTCAGAGATTTCTGAACGAAACCATACTTCCATTTCTCTTGTTCGCTCCCTTTAAATCCAACGATTTCAAAAATTTATCTTCCTCCACCGATCACCCGTTTATCTCAAAAAATTATTCAATAAATATTTCATACGACTAATCACCTTCTTCTAAGTCCGCAACGAACGAAGAGACAGTATGCTTTCGTAACATTATAGAATGACTTATATACTTAATTGGATAGGAGTTGAAAATTCATATTAATTATTCATTCGTTCGCTTAGAATGTTTAAAACAAAAAGAGAATTATTTCTACAGCGCAACTAGTCACTTCGAGAAAACGACGTGCAATTAATGAGGTGATAATAATTTTAAATTCACCATATCATTTACCCAACAACGTACACGTTAACGTTAATCGTAAAATATCGTGGGAAGGTAACGAGAAGCCTTTCGTCACTGTAAAACATTGTATGTCGCGATTACGGTTATGTTTCTTCTTTTTTCTTTCATCCTACGATATGATATAGCTCCGACTAGGATTTACTGCGATAACGAGAGAGGCGAAACTTGCTCGTCCATTTTTCAAAAAACTGATATGCTAACAGGATGTTCTTATCAAGAGGTTAGAATCCTTGGGAAGGAATATGGAAAGCTCCTCGTTATCCTTTCAATCTCTGGTGGCAATCGCACTTTTTTGATTTACAGTGAGACGAACATCAAAAAGTATTGGCTTAGGTAATAATTATTTCTTTAAATTATAACGCCCTTAAATTTGTACAAGCAAAAGTGCAAGGATCGACAAATTACCCTGCGACAAGGGAAATCGCATTAATTTCAAATAGCTACAAGAGTATCTATGCGATTTAGGGAATAATAGACATTTTTCATTTGCTTTCTTTCTTCTTTTTTGGCTTTTTTTTTTGCTTTTTCGTCTCTTCGCATTCGTATACCAGATGAGGCCTAACATAAATACCATCATCGCAACTCCGTTATTAACATTTAACGAGAAGTTGTAATTACTAAAAATGTCTAGATGTCTCAAAGAGATTTCACAGCAATGGTTATCATGAACAACACATACAATTAGTGTTAATTAATTAATTTCTGTTATTTGACGAATCGGATTAAAAACACGAGGATTGATAGTAAAAGGAACCTTATGGATGTGCCACTTTTTCACGTCACACGTCGTATATTGTATGTTCCAGTATTTCTAGCGGTCATATATTTTTCTTCTAAGAAAATTTTCACTTCACTGTGACAGGTGCACTTGACAATGTCTCAAAATAATTTCAATTCTCCCTGCGATCACGCGTTGGACATACTCTGTATCACGCAATCCCGAAGCGCACCTTATCGATGTAACTTATTAATTAAAAAATCAATTAAAAAGTGGAAGATATTTTTTAAATTCCACACGCATTAAGAAACATTGACATTATTATTATCGTTGGACTCCTTTTCTTTAGTAACGAGTCGTCCTTTTACTCTCAGTCCATTATCTGGGAATCATAATAATATTACGTGCTCCTATGACAAGCATTCGATTAAAAGATTTCAAGTACATATCTCGACAATCTATTCTTTGATTTTTCAAAGAATAAAAAAAGATACATATACATATAGATATAACTGATTGGGACTGGCTGTTTAATAATTTATAGAGCGCGTTAATAGATCCCCAGGAAATCGTGCATCCGACATTGACGCGTATCGAAGAAGGAAGTACTCGAGTACGCATACATTTAGAACAAGAAACATGACTTGAAATGGGTCACAGAATTACTAAATACAAAAGGTACGCAAGGACGAATATTTGAAACATAGAACCATCTAAAAGTACTTTGACAAGTATCCCCCGTTCTCTATCGACTAACGTATTTCTCCATCTTTTTATTTTTCCTTTATTTTTTCTAATCATTTTTTAATTTTCACTTCTTCGTGATACTCATGCGGCAGTTTTTGAAAGACATTGAATTTTCGAACATCACTATGCTTCGCCTAGCTTCCTTAACTCTGAATATACAAGAAGCTTGAATGATTATTTAAATGTGAGTGTTATTTAATTTTCATATTGATAAATAGCGTTATGATTTGATACCAAGGTAATCAACGCTATCACATGTATTCATCGAATTACGATATCCTCTCCCCAAGGAAGTTCTCACGGCGTATATAATTTAATTGTAATCTAATCAAAATGTTCAAGCGACATTTTAATTTTGGTTTTAATCAGTATCGTTTACGTTCGATGCTTCAAATAAACACCTTGCATATGGTACGCACGAGGATGGCAGTATCGATGTAACAGCAGTAAATTTTCCATACACAGCAGAATCAAGTGTACTGATATTATTTTTGTTTAGATTCGTCAAGGAAGCCTTAGAGTATAATAGAAGCAAGATTAAGAAATAAATAATATTTGCAATTATCATTACGTGTATACAATAAAATAATTGTGTTACCAGTTAAGATAAAATTTAGAAAATTAATGGAATCGTGTACCAAAAATATACTGTCGACATTGGGTTACTTTTCGGGCCATCCGAACGACACAGGATACACCCCCATCCTATTGCGTGGTGTGCACTGATATTCAAGAGTCCCGAACAAGTCCAGGACAAATTAGAGCGCATTTTGCTGTAAAGCGACAGGAATTAGCGAGACGCCACCACTAGTATACCGATCGTCTCATTGTCCAGTAATTAAATCACAGATAGTGTATGACGGTGATTAACAATAAAATTGTCAACTAGTGTAAACCTATCGTATAACACGGGATAAATAGAAATTATTATACAAATTAATATTATGCATTTAATGTAACAAAAATCACTGTATTTCGGTAGAGACATGTGAATGTACAAGTGTAAACTCGTGGCATGGGTTCGCTTCAGATAATTAGGCACCCATTGCCACCCCCCCCCCCCCAACCCAACCTCAATCCCCGATGCTTTCTCATCGCGATTAATCATTCTTTTTTTTAATCACTCTCCACTAACCTTTTACCTCTTTCCCATGATCCTTTTCTCGATAGAGCAGACAGTTTGTTTGTTTTATTTCTTTTTTTTCTTTTTTTCTTGATTTACTTTATTTCCGCAGCAGGCATCCTGCGCTTTGTTGACTTAAGCTGTAACAATAATTAGACACGTATACCAATATAAGATATAAGATGAAGATCAATACGTCAGGTTCAGATGATGAATATAATATGTATTTAGGGAATAACGTATCATCCGCATAGTTTCATTGGAGTTCTATACGTTATTTACTGCAATTGCTAATAAATGTCGCTCTGAGTAATCGGCCAGGAATTTCAAGTTTACATAACTGAATGCCATCATCATTGAGGAATTTACATAGCACGTGGTACTCTTTAGTCATAACCAGTTATTGCAGAGATTTATTCATAGGATATTATTATAGGCTTTGCAATGACAAAATAAATTCTCAGCAGACATAGCAGTGATGAGACAAGCAGAGGAAATTTCTTAAGATGGTATTAAGAGTCGACACTCACCAGTAGACTACATAGCATTCTCTTGATGGTTTTTTTGGAACAGTATGGTTTCCTCGAAAATGTACTGCTTTAATGTTTCCTTAGGTAGGTCGTCCAATTCCATGTCAAATTTAAACGGTTTTTCGGCAACGGGCTACACAGATCAAAATATAACAATATAAAATGTTTATAACGTCCTTGGACATCTTATTAGGTATTAAAGGAGAAGAACGAGGTGATCTGTCAATTGGAAAAGTGCAGACATTTATGCAAAGGCATTATATAATCATACGTGATATACCCACCTCATCGGCTGGATCATAATATTGTTCGAGATAAGGATGCGCTAAAGCGTCTTCCACCACGATACGTTTGTTAGGATTAAATGTTAACATTTTATCCAAAAGATCCAAGGCTCTTGGATCAGCATTTGGAAATAGGCTCGTCCATGGAACCTTTGGTTTATATGGCAGGGACTGAAGGTAGCTACGAGCCTGTAGTTGAGAAATGTCCATTGTAGCAGAACAATTGAATTTACAAATTTAAAGGTACACGAGAAACTTAATGTCGCATACTTTATCATTTACGATACATTCGAGGTCTTCCGACGACGGTGAGCCAAGGACGCCGAGAATATGATTAAGTTGATCCAGATAATGCTTGCCTGGGAATATTGCTCTTCGTGAGAGCATTTCGGCCAAGATACAGCCTACGGACCAGATATCTATGGATTTCGTATAACCCTATACAAAGTAGAATAAGAGTATGGGTAAGGGTAAAGTGAGGTTTCTTGATATAGTTTCATTTACTATAATGCGGTATCTATCATCACCTTCGAATTGAGCATAATTTCTGGTGCTCTGTACCATCTGGTGGCTACATATTCTGTAAGGAAGCCAGCGTGATTGTGATCTGGGTCCGCAACTCTGGCTAGGCCAAAGTCACAAATTTTAAGGTCACAGGTGGTATTTAAAAGCAGATTACTGGGCTTTAGATCTCTATGTAACACGTTCGCCGAATGAATGTATTTTAGTCCTCGCAGTATTTGATACAGGAAGTAGCATACATGGTCATTACTAATAGGCTGAAATAGGACACATTGCTTACACTGTAATATTTTCTATTAAAGTGAGTAATTTTGCTTGGCTTGTACCATTTTATAAGAACCAATTTAAACTGCGAAGACTGGAAAAGAAATTTACCTGACTTTTGAGTAACTTGTAAAGATCAGTTTCCATCAAGCACTGAACTATATAGACATCTTTCATTTGGTCTATAGTTGGTGCCCTCAATATATCTCTTATATCTATTATCTGAAATAAATTGGCCACTAATTATTCCTGCAATCAACTCAATTCAATAAATAAACTGCAGACAATTGATATTCGGATTGTATGTAATCTGTCCTAAGCACTGACTTACGTTTTCATGCTTGAACCTGGTGAGAATTTTAATTTCCCGTAAAGTCCTTTGGCTGTAAGTCTGATGTTCGAAGGGAGAAATTTTTTTAATAGCTACTTTTGTTTTTGTTACATTGTCGTATGCAGATCTGTAAAAATGAAATTAACGCAATTGTAGCTACAATGTTTAAGCACCTGCTTCAATTAAATAAACAACATATAAAATACAGCTGGTCTACAATCATGACAATATTATAATATGTACTTCAAATATTCTATGAGATTTTTCATCGGTCAGTCAAGACTATATACACTTAATGGATGTTGCAAGTCTTATAAGGATACAAAAAAAATCTAAATATTTTTCATGTTTCTATATACAAACATCTCAAAAGAAAAATAAACAACTAAGGCTCCAGAAATATAAAAAAATTATTTAACGTATAAAGTAGCTAATGAAAGATACTTTATTCAATCAATGAATCATTGGAGAAATTTCTGGAGCAAATGCTTTATCAGCATGTGGTTTCCTATCACGAATGTCTATGTGTGTTATCAAATTCCTTACCTAAGATGATATAAATTATATAAATGACATTTAACAACAGCTAATGTGATATGTATCATAGTATATATGATTTTGTAAAATATCTCTGATTGCATTAGATAAGGACTCCTTGCAAAAGATAAAAACTAAGTGATTATATCACATTTTTCGTTACAAAGTTTAAATATAAATATAAATAAGTTACTGCATATTCCAAACATTAAAAGAGAATGCAAACAACACAAGAAAAGTTTAAACAGGTGTCATAGTAGTGTCATAAAGTAATACGATAATTTACTCCAAACTTAATATACCCTGTGTTTAAAACGATAATCCTGCCTGTGTATCTAAAGTGAAGTAATTTATCAATAAATAAATGATAAGAATATTTAAAGGCCACGAGAATTATTGAGAGTATCATAAAATAGAACGCCAGAAGAAAGGGGTGTGACATGTTTTCAAAACTGGCGCCAAAAATAGTAATAAATGGCAGGAACAAGACGTAATATGTTACAAAATTAGTGTTAAACAAATTCTCGATATTCGGAATGACATAACGCACATTACATTATGCGAATAAGGGATCTTTGTTAATTGTAATTGTTTATCTTATCGTCTGTCACGCAGCTGAGAAGTAGGATTTCATGTAGCTATTCGCTGTTGAAAAAAATTCAATGAAATAACTTACATAACCATTCCATAGGCCCCTTCCCCCATATACAACAAGTTCGTGTATCGCGGCCCAACTTCAAACACTTGTCCGCGAACAATTTCTGCATTGGGATTTACACTTGCCGAACCTTCGCCCGCCATTTTGACAACTACTTGCGGTTCCTTCGAACTTCGGGAGAGCCTTGGCAATACACGAACCACTAAACTCCTAGAACACCGCCCCTATTTGAAAGGTGATAACGCTCTTCAAGATGGCATCATGGTAGCAAGTACCAACCGTAACAACCGGGTGGCACTCCATTCGCTCTACAAGACAGAGATGAGTAGGGAGATGCACAACGCTCCGGTTTTAGGCGATACCAAAAGCATGGCGCTAAATCGTAGCGGTGA
>JARQSW010000101.1:296358-309271 GCA_030142375.1 Calameuta pallipes
TGACTGAGAACGAGTGTGGTGGACCTAGGTTCACCACAGATCTGGGTCCACCACACTAGTTTTCTGGGTGGCATTTTTGAAGGAGTGGTCCGATTTAATTGGGGCTAGGCGCGTTTGACAGCCCTTAAAAAGTCCAAAAATATGGTATAAAATAAGTTGAGGTTATCATTGCAGGTGACTGAGAACGAGTGTGGTGAACCTATATAGGTCCACCACAGATCTGGGTCCACCACACTCGTTTTCTGGATGGTTTTTTACAAGGAGTGGTCCGTTTTAATTGCGACCAGGCGCATTCGACAGCCCTTAAAAAGCCCAAAAATATGACCTATAATAAGTTGGGGTTATCATTACAGGTGAGTGTGGTGAACCCAGCTTGATCCCTTTATACAGGTATATAAACATAAATCTATATTTTTCCACGCTAGTTTCCTGACGGTCCTCTTTCCTCCGAGCTATACGTTCGTGATCACGTTGAACTCGGCTTCGACGGGATATACATTATCGACTGAATTTAGCGCCATGTCTTTGTTATCGCCTGAAACCGTAGCGTTGCACATCTCCTTGCTCATCTCTGGTCAATGAGCCGATTTTCATGGACTAAATTTCATTTCGGCGTCAACGCATCACCTGAACGGGTGGCACTCTGAAGCACAGACTTTAAAGTGTGTATATTTTGGTCCCGACGCGCCACCTGGACATATACTTACTTTCGAAATTTATTCAAAATATAAAATTGAGTGGGTTGGGTCAAATTCAAACTAACACTACTGTTTGTAATTTGATCTGAACCATTATAGTTTCTGAATTGAAAATACATACTAAAAATTTTAAGAAAAAAGCTGTATTCTCAAAGTTTAGAATAAAAGTTATATATAATTTTATCATAGTGCTACAAAATATGTAAATATCATATCGTATAAAGTTTTGAGGTAAACCAATAGGTACAAAACATTATGGTGCCATACGATGATTTGGAATGAATTCTTTTTAGTATGCATGATAGTCCATACTCTGACGTAGGGTCATGCATTCGACTTCATCAATTTTTAAAGTGTTTGTTTTAACATTAATATCCTCTTCAAGTTGAATCTGCGTTTTTAACAAGTAGCGCAGAGAAGCCTGTGCCTTAAATTAAGTAAAACAATTAAATTAATTAAATAAAATTATATCTATTATTGTCGTATGTGCACAATATGACACATCAAATACCTCGCACAACGTTTGCTGTAAATCAGATACGATTTGTCTCAAATCGTATACTTCCTTTACGAGATAAGTTTCGACTAGATCGCGAGTCAGTTCCAAACCAGGTCGCTGACATCGATTACCCAGTCTAGTGTGTGCTAAAGCCATATATGCTTCCTTATCGGCGATGGATTTCTCAATGCGAGTTATGTTCCTGGTCATCTCATTGGCTTGTCTCATTATCTAAAAAGAAAAATTTGCGATACTTTTAAGTTGAAAATATTCCCGCAAACACATACCTCTGAGTGCTGTAACTCCAATTTCGTTTTAACTTCTTTGGTCTCTTCGATTCTGCGTCTGAAAGCCTCATCGGTGGCATACTTCTGAGCATTCAGATCATCAATGATTTCCTTAAGGATTGTATCTATGTAACAGCGCATGGGTCTTGCGCTGTTAATCTCTTTGGAGGCAGTAATGATATTATTATTTGTCTGCATCTCCCATTCGTTTAATGTTATAGTACTGTATACAGAAGAAACATTATATTCTTATGCTTATGATACTTTTGACATTATTAAGGTATATACTCACGAAGAATCCAGTGCAGCAGTTCCATGATAGAGACTCAGGTTGAAGCTAGTTTCTTTCAACGTTAGATTATGCCTATCAATTCGAAGATTGTTTTCCTTATCCTCAAGATCATGATCCATATAATAAAGCGTGGCTTTCAATCTGCGAATTTGCTCCTGGGTCTGCTCCAATGTTCTTATTAATAGACTCTCTGCTCCTTTTATGACTTCACATTCTTTACGAAGTTCCATTTCAACGATATCATGAACCATATCAATTCCTAGACGATGTTCCCTGAATATAAATATAAACTTGATCCATCTGAATAATATAAATATTGTCGTCAAGTTCTTTACCTAGCAATCAAACATTTTTCACATATTACTAAAGCATTTCTTTTGACTGAAGACAGAGCATCCATCAAACGTTCTTTATACGTAGCTAGTGCATCTGTTTCAAGAAGTACTTCCTTTCTCACACGAAGAAGTTCCTGTTTCCTGAATTCAATATCATCCAATTTTTCTTTTAGACGATGATCAGTTTCCTCCTTATTAGCCTTAACCGTTTCTACAGAAAGTTCACACACTCTCTCAGATTCAGCCAGGAGACGATCAGCAAGTTCTTGTTGAGCTTCCGAGCAGCGATACCTTAGTATACAATTATTTTATAAAACAACATATAATATCAGAAGTAAAAATAGCATTAGACCTGAGATACCTGTATCGGTTATTCAACTTCCATTCATTTATAGTAAATCTTTGCGGCGGTGGAGGTACAATAACCATTGATTGATCCATATCCATTTTTATCTTTGACATTCCAGACATTAGTAACTTCTTTGAAAATACGAATACCTAGTGAACAACGATCTTGGCTCCTTTGCCAAAGTTTAATCCATAGCAGTAGGCAATCTTGTTTCTAAGGAAACCTCTTGTTTCCAGGAGTAACGGAAAGAATGATCCGATTACAAAAACGTTGTTAGTACTGATTCGGTAATAATAATATTCTAATAAATATAATACATTGTTATTTAGGAATTTATTTAAGTGTTAAAAAATATTACTACGAAACAGCATTGGTAAGGAGATTGAAGAATTTTAAATCTATCCCCAGCGGGTGCATGGATGTTAATCGGACTCTTGGACCAAAAAAGTTTACGCTTTGTTGGGTCAGAAACGGACTGCTGTTTCTTCGCTTTTGCCGCGTATGCAATGGCGTCTTCCGTTCCCAGTGTACCCCCTGCCCACGGATTTTTGCTTTAAAATGTAAAAAGTGCAAGAAACTCTTTAAGTCGGTAGGTTAATTTACAAAAATTCGCCTTCGGTATGAATACGTTATTCCTGAAAGGAAAGCAGGCGAATTAGGCTTGCGGGGTCGAAGTTTTTAACATATTTCCGTGAGTTACTACTACTCTCTTCCTGATCAATAACAAAACTTCAATGGAGATTACATATTTAATACATGGGCACTAATTTGATTTATTTGTTTTTCCAGATAATAAGAGCCCATCGAATTCAGACAGGATGTCTAAACGACCAGCGGACAGCGGGGACTCGGGCTCCCAGCCACCCATCAAGAAAGTCCAATTTGAACCTATATTAATTGGGCCCATATCCACTCTTGAAGAGATGGACATGAAAGTCTTACAATTTCAAAACAAAAAATTGGCTCAGGTATATTCCTGTTTCTCTTATGTAAGATTGTGTCTAAACAGACTGTCGTGTATAGTGACACAAGTATACGACAGTATGGCTGAATGAGGATAAGTATTTCTGTGGCTTCTATTCAGCACTGAAACATGACTTGTTATTTATCTTTTTTCCTGTACTGGTTACAGTATTATCAGCATGAGTATCATGAATTATAATTGTATGTGTTCGTGCAGAGGCTCGAGCAACGCCACAGAATGGAAGCTGAATTGCGTCAGCGTATTGAACAGCTTGAGAAAAGGCAGACTCAAGATGATGCTGTGCTAAACGTTGTCAATCGTTATTGGAATCAGCTAAACGAAGATATTCGAGTTTTGTTACAAAGATTCGATGCTGAGACTGCCGATGAGTCAGAAAATAAAAGTACTCAAATATTCAAAGCTTCAGACAATTATACTTGTACTTGGTGGTTCGATCATGCTGTATTTATTGTTTCTCAGATGAAAGTGAAGCAACTACTTCATTCCTTATGCAATTATCTTCCTGGGACAAGGAGGAGTTGGATGACAAACTAGCGAATCGTGTTCAGGTCTCGAAACGTGCTGTCTCAAAAGTAGTGCAAGCGTTTGATCGACTTTCTCAAAGAAATGAGAAGATTACACTGGCATTAAAAGGTGAATTTGACGGAGGTAAAATTATTTTAATCAATTTTTTATCATTATTACACATCATATTCACAAAACTTTGATAATAAGTAAAGTACCTATTTTAGAGGAGGCTCCTAATATTGACGAGGTCGTACGTGAAGCTAATGCTGAGATACAAACAGAGAATAGAAATTTGCAAGCCATTAACATACAACTTCACGAGAAGTATCACACAATTTCGTTAAAAATGTCTGAATTGCAAGATACTATCACGGGAAAGGATACTCTAGCGGCTGAGCTTCGAAATCAAGTGGACGATCTACAGTATGAACTAATAAAAGTTCGTGCAAGGAATGATAAATTGGAACACCATCTTGGAGAAGCAATCGAGAAGTTGAAGGCCTTTCAGCAGATTCATGGATCAGATGAAAAGGGTAGTAATAAGCCAAATACTTTGGTTGCCTCCAGCGTTTCGCAGACCAAGGTAAACAACTATATTTTATTCGTTATGAATAAAAGCCAATCTTCGAATCATGTGATGATACATAAATTTGTGATCCGATACCAGTTAGAAGATTTACAAAGAGAA
Source organism: Calameuta pallipes (assembly GCA_030142375.1). NCBI lineage: Eukaryota > Metazoa > Arthropoda > Insecta > Hymenoptera > Cephidae > Calameuta > Calameuta pallipes. The sequence continues at coordinate 300,999 of JARQSW010000101.1, forward strand.
CTCGAGGAGACACGAGAACTAGCGAACAACAGGCTACAGGAGTTGGATAAGTTACATCAACAGCATCGCGATGCTCTCAAGGAAGTTGAGAAACTCAAGATGGAAGTATGTAACGAATTTACGAAGTATATCCTATCGTTTCCCAAGTGTTTTAGAGGTCTTAAAATTTTTCCCTTGTTTATAGATCCGGCAACTGCCAGAATCCGTAATTGTCGAAACCACCGAGTATAAATGTCTTCAGTCCCAATTTTCTGTACTATACAACGAATCGATGCAGTTAAAGACACAGCTGGATGACGCGCGGCAACAATTGCAATCTAGTAAAAATGCTCATCTTCGCCACATAGAAATGATGGAGGTATTTATCGTCTGTTATGTGTTTGGTTGTCTGCATCAGTCATTGCCGTTTATCAGTTTTACATTAATTTCTAAATTCATTGCATTTCAGAGTGAGGAACTGATGGCTCAAAAGAAATTACGTGGTGAATGTATTCAATTGGAAGACGTTTTGGCACAGCTTCGAAAAGAGTATGAGATGCTTCGGATAGAATTTGAACAGAATCTAGCAGCAAATGAGCAGACCGGTCCAATCAATCGTGAAATGAGACACCTTATCACCTCCTTGCAAAATCACAATCAACAGTTGAAGGGCGAAGTTCATCGGTACAAACGTAAATACAAGGAAGCCTCCACGGAAATACCAAGGGTGAGTAAAAAATCTGGAAAGACTTTTCCCGTAGAGAAAGCGATTACAAAAATTTCATAATTCTTCAGCTGAAAAAGGAAGTTGAAGAACTGACGACAAAGTTAGGTCAACAGACTGCACAAGAGAACAAAGAAGGAAATAATTCGGATGGCAGTGGAAAGGAAGAGGATACTTCGAATTCCCTTCCTGGCTCTACTCAAGTAATTATTTCATATCAAATTAGCAAATCCATAAGGATAATTATATTAACACCTTATCCTCATTATTAGATCAAGGAAGAAAGTGGTGTCGCGATTAAACGAGAGACTGGAGCCGACGAGGAGGTTGAGACGATCGAAGTTGGCGAAGGCGAAGGTAGCAAAGGTACACCAGATTCTTTGACTCTGACTTCGCCGACTCTTAAGAAGGAAAAGGACATAAAGCGTGAGAAAGACATTAAGAAGGAGACCGTGAAAACAGAACACAGAGACCCGGCACATCGGGCCAAGGACACCAAGGTCGCTGAATCTGAGCTTGTTCGAGATTTAAAGGCTCAACTCAAGTACGTAAAAACAAAATATAAGTTGAGACAGTGATAAACAGTTTGACTATTTGCCATAACTAATCGTGTGAACTGGAACATTAATAGGAAGGCTGTAAACGAGATGAAGGAGATGAAGTTACTGCTGGACATGTACAAAGGAGTTGGAAAGGAGCAACGCGATAAGGTGCAGTTGATGGCTGCGGAGCGCAAGACGAGAGCCGAGCTCGAGGAGCTTCGCCAGCAGATCAAGAAGATCCAAGTGAGTTCTGTGAGATCCTTATATTTATCTATTTTTCAGGGAAGAGCGTGAGCTCTGGCTGTAACGTCGATGTTAGAGCGTCGCGCTCTTTCAGTAGTAATCGAAGAAAGGGAATATCAGAGTGAGAGTTATTTCGTCGACAGGAAAGCAAACGAGAAGAAAGGAAGAAGCTGGCCGATGAGGATGCGCAGATCAAGATCAAGAAGCTCGAGGAACAGGCGTACGCACTTCAGCGACAGGTCGCTTCACAGAAACAGGTAGATCGCACTTTCCTTGCAAAGAATTTAGAGTTTTGACGTGCATGCATTGCCACTAATCTGCATCGTTGCTAAATTAATTTGGTTCTGTAATCTCTGCGCGCTAACATAGCTTCAGTTGCAAAGAAAGTTATACTGCAACAGTTGGTTTTTATCGTTGTACCCGCCTACGGAATATTACATAACAAAACTTGTGCTTCGAGGCTTAAAAATACCCGTGAGCTTAAAAAGTGTTATCGCACACGAGAACTTATTCTTACGATAAAGAGATACATAGCAGGTACTCTCCATTGTCTGTAAACTCTGTAGAGCATTATGGCACTGGAGAGAACAGATGCTGAACGTATAAAATTTTGATAAAATCTTTCAATTCGATACCATAATTTACTTTGGATGCAAACGATGGCCATCGGTGGTGATAGTATTTGGCCATTGATGTGTACTCGAACGGTGGTGTAACGCTGAACAGAATTGCGTCTGGCTGCAGGAGGAAGAGGCTCTTCTGAACGAGATGGAGGTGACTGGCCAGGCATTTGAAGACATGCAGGAACAAAATTCTAGATTGATACAGCAGCTGCGAGAGAAGGACGACGCTAATTTCAAATTAATGACAGAGAGAATAAAGAGCAATCAGTTGCACAAACTGGCGAGGGAGGAGAAGGACGTGCTCAAGGAACAGGTGTCGACGTTAACGACGCAGGTGGAAGCGGCGAACGTGGTTGTGCGTAAACTCGAGGAGAAGGAGCGTCTTCTGCAGAATTCTCTGGCGACCGTGGAGAAGGAATTAGCTTTGAGACAGCAGGCTATGGAGATGCACAAAAGAAAAGCTATTGAGAGCGCACAGTCGGCGGCTGATCTCAAACTTCACCTTGGTAAATATTCTACGCGTCCTGTGAATATTTATCGGCTAGGAGGATGAATAAAAGCGAGGAAAATCTTTCCAGAAAAATATCATTCCCAAATGAAGGAAGCTCAGCAGGTCGTGGCAGAGAAGACGAGCTCCCTGGAGGCGGAAGCGTACAAAACAAAAAGATTACAAGTAATTATACAATCATTGTCTTGTCAAGTGTTTACTGTGTCTTTAGATCATTTGTCGATACAATGTTGATGTTGCGAAACAGGAGGAGATAGCCCAACTAAGGAGGAAGGTGGAGAGAATGAAGAAGATAGAACTTGCTGAGACCCTGGACGAGGTGATGGCCGAGGAACTGCGGGAGTACAAGGAGACCCTAACGTGTCCGTCGTGCAAAGTGAAACGCAAGGACGCAGTGCTGACCAAGTGTTTCCACGTCTTCTGCTGGGATTGTTTGCGCACGCGGTACGAGACTCGACAGCGAAAGTGTCCCAAGTGTAATTGTGCGTTTGGTGCCAACGATTATCATCGCCTGTACCTGTCGACATGAGGCAGAAGACGCTGTTAAGGTTCATTCAGAAAAGATATCCGTTCTTCGTTCGGCTGTTGCGCTAATTCACACTGGGCTGATATCGATTGCATTTCATTCGTCCTAAGCTAACCTAACCTTATTCTTTTTTGTACTTTTGTTATCTCGAACGTATCGTTCTTATTTATTGCGCCGAGTATTGTCACTGGCAAAAGACACAAAAAAGGAATAGACTGCTACGCGTTTCGCGTTATCGGGATTTAAATTTATAGAAATACAGAGATAAGCAATCAGCGCTCAACGTGCGCATCTTAGTCCGAATGAAAGCACGAAATCGTTGTTCGACTTTCCGGCCGACACGGGAATGGTATTCTCGTGGTCTTTGGTATTTTACTTCTTTTTCCTTTTTTTTTTTTACTTCAACTAGAACGTTATTTGGTTGACGAGGTCGAACCGCCGAACTGTATGCAGACATCAACGACAGGATTAAAGAATTAAAAAAAAAAAAAAAGAGAAATCGGAAAAGATTTATCACTTGAGTCATGCTGCGGTGAACTTGACCAAGTGTTCGCGATATTTCATTCTCCTAATCGATCTGGAAAGTTTTTCTTTTTTTGTTCTCCCCTTTATTTATTGAATTGTAGAATATTTTCATTCATGAATATTATGCTCGTCACACTACCTGCAATGAGTTTCTTTTTCTCTTGTTTACTCGTGTCAATCGTCCATTTTATCCACTGTCGTCGTTGTCAGCGAATCCGCTAACGTTCGTTATGTAATTGTATATTTGGTGTCAGTGAATCGTTTTACCTTCGCGTATCGAACAGGTAATTCACTACGAATTGTTCGGCGAATAATAATTAGAAACGTGTGGATGTATTACGTGGGCGAGAAGTTGGGAGGGGGGGGGGGGTAATTTTAAGAAGAAAAAAAACTTTAGGGATGATTTAGAAACGAAGTACGATGAAATTAAAAAAAAAACAAAGAAACAAGAATCATAATGAAAGCAGAAGAAAGGCGATTAATAGTTGTTAATAAATCTCGCGATCGAATGGAAATTCTGCACGCGAAGAACAAATTTGCCATTTCTACTGGTCTCGGCGATACGTGGCTTCTAGGTTAGGACGACGTCACGTCGCTTTAAATTTATTGATCGCGCAGAATGTTCCTTCATTGTAATAACGATCTTTTATTACGTTTATTACGAGCGAGCACGGAGGACTTTACAATGTCTGTATAATTTTTCAATTTGGTTCACGTCCAACGTGAAATTTACGTAATGAAGGATGTCGAGTATTTTGGCATCAGTAAAAAATACACGTCGAATTCGTGAGGCTGCGCACAGAAGTCTTATTCTATATCCTGGAAACGAGCATTTTGTCAAATTGACCCTTGCTGATTCCTCAATCCTATTCCTGCTGAATGTACATAGACTCGATGGACAAACGAGATAAGTAGAAAATGGTGATGAGGTAGAAGGAAAAAAAATATAAAAAATATTTTACAAAAGATTTTTTATTCGTAATTATAAGTATTACACGGTCAACGATCATTTATACACTTTCCTGTGAGTTTATACAATATCTTCTCAAGCCATAGTGACGTCTTCCACCTGACGTGCAGCATCTAGCACAAGACATGGTTCGTAGGTCCATTTTGGAAATACTCGTTTGTACAAATTCATCAGAATTGTGTCTTGAGACTTTAGCTGCCCGTCGAAAACGCATTTCATGTGACCATGAGTTCCTACGAGTGAATAAGTTTATTTTTTTATAGAAAGTTTTAGTCGAGACAGTTATACTTGTGTAGTTATAGAATCCAACAACAAATTTACCAGTTTTGTGACATTCTCAAAAGACTGCTTATTTATTAGTATCTACTTAGTACTGTAAATCTTACCCAGTGGTTCCTTTATGTGTCCACGACGTCCATACTTGGTTCTTAGCTGTACTGGCTTGAACCAGTTGATGTCTTCTCGGTAAAAGAACATGAAACGCACTACTGCTGAACGTTTGTGAACTTTGAATGGATGTCCACTGAGGATTACACGCTTTATTATGATCCTGTCAGGGTTTGCGGATAAGATACTTCCAGTAGCCACCAATTCCTGAAACATTGAAGTAGATAATTAAAGAATGGGATTTTTTTTTGTCAAAAACTATAATTTTTTGTAGCTGAAGTTAAGACGTACCAGATTGCCATTGCGATTCTCCTTGAAACACAGCACAGGACAAGGTGGAAAAGTAATTGGGGCGTACATAGTGGCAACCACGGTACTGTCAGGTTGAAAGTATCTTTCGTACTGTAATGTAAAAATATTGTTACAACATTTTTCTGATTCCCTTGACAGGTTATGGACAATGTGTCAAGACTTACTTTGTGCTTGTTGCCATTGGTGTGTTGACTGAAAATTGGACACGCTGTAAACCTCCGGAAGCCACATTGGAATATTAATCGCTCCTTGGACTTTATTGGGTCGCCATTCTCGCTGGTGTGTTTCAGGACAATATTTAGCACTGACATTTTGTTTTCGTGCGGTAACAATCCGAATAAAATTAATGGTCGGTTGTCGACTGTACGGTAAGCATCGAAGAGAGACTTGCTTACGTTAACAACGTGTACGGTTATGTACCAGCCAGGCTGAAGGATGTCAATAAGAATTATTAATTTATTAAAATTATTGTCGATAACACGTGATACTAACCATTGCTCCTTCCAAGTTCTCACAGTCGCGAAGAACGCGTTTGCGAGTGCGATCGAAATTTTGAAACTGAAAAATACGCGCGTATTCTATTGGCAAATTTTCTTTAGGATCCCAAGGACTCGTCCTGAAGGATTCTAGTCCACGATATTTCTGAAATCGATTCTTAGCCAGAATATCCTGTGGTGTGTCTACTTCGTCAGGGAACTGTGCATCCAATTTTGCTTCTATTGAAAAACAAAAAAAAAATACTTATGACGGTCCATTGCATCAAGGAAGTCAGATAAATTTAGGATGACTGTAAGTACCTTTTAATTTTTCCATAGTTTGTTTCTCCTCCAACAGGTCCATTTGCTGATCGTAACGTTGCTCATCCGGGGCAGCTTCTGATATTGTAAGAGTTTCGTATTCCTCGTCTTCTTCAGCTGCTTGCTCACTTTCTGTCTCTGACATTGCATCGTCAACGGACATCTCTTCTTCCTCAGAGTCATCGTCCAAGTCTTCGTCTACTTTCTCTGTGAAATTTACAATTTATTAAATGCAAGACCGAGGAAACTATTTATACGTATATATAAGAATACAAACCAGCATCTTCGTCAGGAATCCAAGCAGCTTGATACTCCGATGTTCCCTTTGGTACGCGTTTAACTAATTGTTTCTTTTGCTGTGCTTCTGCCTGAGCTAGTTCCTCTTCAGTAGGCCATGTTTGTTCGGCATCCATGGGATCTGGGATGTTCTCACTCTGTAGAGATTCCTATTCAGACAATTCTTGAGTTTAGCTCATCTGTATCATTGGGATGCTTGAAATAAATTTAGGGGAAAAGAAATGAAAACCTGTTTGTTAGGATCTGCACATTCTAGAACTCGTGTGGTTTCACCTTCCATCGAATTATCTTGGGATGTTTCTGGCAATTTAGAACGTCCTTTTTCTAGAGGATATGGATCCTCCGGTGCTTCGATTCGAGACATTTGAAAGTCACCGAGTCCTGATATATGCACTAAACCATTTACAGAGAGTGGAATGCCACGTAGATATCCTGTGACTTCCAGAGTTCCATAAGTATTGCTATCCTGCGTTTCCTATGTGAATGCAGTACCATATATTAATAACCTCTATTATCACTTCAGATTGTTATTTGCAGGTCATTAAAAGAAAAAGAAACCAAAAATCTTACAGTTGTGTTACATGAAAATTTGATCTGTTCGGCCACCAGGTGGGCTCTTTTATTCTTGTAGGTGACGTTTCTTTGTTTTTGAGAACCAGCTCGTCTTAAAATGTTTAGCGCATCCCCTGTTTTATCAAGTGGCAAAATTTTCTCCTCGGGCAACCATTTTGAAATTAATTTTTGCACCTGTTGCTTCGTGTCTTGCCGTTTCTATGGCAAATGTTTAAATTTTAAATGTTTGTAAAGGATGTCAACTTTCAATTAGCTCTGCACGTGACTGACCTTAGGATTCACGTTTTCCAAATTCGTCAAAGCCACAATAGTTGTAGGTAAACCTTGAGCAATTGCACTTCTAATGATTTCTTCACCCCAAGAATCAATAGCTTCAGTTTTAGGACCTCCTTCAGGACCACTTGCTGCGGAAGTCACAAAAAGAATTGTTGTTGCGACTTTTGCCGCATCCAATGTAGCAATAGTATTCCCAACAGGAGGAACAATACATGAAAATCGTTGTTTAAATCTAGGTAAACTATAAGAACAAAAATGATAATTAAACAACGTCATGATTAAAAATACTTGCAGAATATTATTATATACCTTATATGAGTAATTCCACAAGGGCTAACAGATATGTTAGCAGTATCATCTGCCTTTGTTAATATTGATACAATAGATTCAGGATCTAAATCCTCTTGTAGAGGAATAACAGCTATTAGAATCGGAGCAGCAAGGGATCCTCCAAGATTTCTTTTCTTGGCTACAACTTCTTCCCTCTTTTTCTGACGAAGTTGTTGTGCCTGAAGACGTCGAGCGTCTTTCCCTAGCTCTTTGCGAGCTCGCTTGGTTAAAGTCTTTACATTAATTCTACCTAGACGGTGAAAAATAATAATGTGGATTCAGTCTCAGACTTACTGCTAGCTCGAGCAAAATCAAAAAGCATTATCAAATGAAATAATATAAACTATCTCATAATAGGAAATATAAATTATAAATATACCTTTAACCTCATTCCCAATAGAACCTTTACTGCGATGTCTTCCAGTTTTGTGTGGCTTATTAGTTTGCTTCAAAGCTCCAGGACGATGAGTTTCTTGCTTAGTTATACCCATTTTTCACATGAGTTTCTGAATATTATAAATAAATATTCTATTATATCAAGAATTACATGAAACCATGTAGCATTGTCGGCACACACGTGTTGGTATAGTAGGTCCACGAGTTCGGTGTGGTTTTTTGACAGATCGAAAACTATGAAATCCCTAGCCTGCAACACGTGCTT
>JARQSW010000101.1:310756-366592 GCA_030142375.1 Calameuta pallipes
GGTGGGGACAGAGGCATGAACGCGTAGTAATACCATTCAAAGTAACTAGGGACTACTTTCGCATGCTGCCAATCGCCCACACTGAACTCGTGGATATACTATACATACACCAAATAACTGCATTAAAATTACTAACATTCGATAGCAAAAGCTGTTCAGGTAGTTCTACGTATGATTCACAGAGTTCTATACGTGAAGTTTCCAAAAGCTGTCCAAGTTCTCAGTCGATAATTTCCTCCCGAGTGGAGCCGACATTTGTTTCAAAAACGCATCATTGGACATTTCGACCATTTTCTTTTAGAGCCAACGAATAGTCAGCCTCTGAGTCGAGTTGTATCGACTCGATTTGAGTAAATCGAAAACTCCCAATGTATTTTGTGCCTTGGCGTTAACAGTGTAAATAAAAAGATGACTGGTAAACGCTTTAATGCCTGAGCGGCGCTCAGGACTGCTCAGGATTGTTTCGTAGTCTGGCAAGTGTCGATCAGTTTATAAATATATAATTCATAAGGATAATGTAACTGAAATATTCGTCTTTTATTCTCTGCAGTTTGGATAGTCTCAAGATGACTAGCACCCTAGTACAACAATTCGTGCAGCGACTCAAGTCGCGGCATGAAGAAGTCAGGAACAAGGCAGCGCGAGATTTGTGTCTCTACGTTAAAACAGAATTGCGCGAAGCTTCACAAGAGGAGCTGACAGCTTTTATGGACGAATTTAATCACCATATATTCGAAATGGTATCAGGATCGGACATGAATGAAAAGAAGGGTGGGATTTTGGCGATTGTCTGTCTCATTGGAGCAGACGTAGGGAACATAAATACTAGGACAATTCGATTTGCAAATTACCTGCGGAACTTACTGCCGTCAAGCGATGTCGGTGTTATGGAATTGGCAGCAAAGACAGTTGGCAAATTGGCCTTGGTCTCTGGAACATTCACCGCTGAATATGTAGAGTTTGAAGTAAAGCGAGCTTTCGAATGGCTGGGTGGTGATAGACACGAAGGAAAACGTCATGCTGCAGTACTTGTGTTAAGGGAACTAGCTGTTTCTATGCCTACTTATTTTTTCCAGCAAGTTACACCATTCTTCGATTTAATATTTAATGCTATTCGAGATCCAAAACCTGTAATTCGTGAAGGTGCTGTAGAAGCTCTTCGAGCAGCATTAGTGGTAACTGCTCAACGTGAGACAGCTAAGCAAATGCACAAGTCGCAGTGGTATAAACAGTGCTACGACGAAACTGTTGCTGGATTTGAAGATGTTTATACCAGAGAACGAGGATACAATAGGGACGATAGAATACATGGATCCTTACTGGTGCTCAATGAGTTACTGCGCTGTAGCAATATTCAATGGGAGAGAAATTACGAAGCTTTAATGGAAAGACTAAATTGTCCTACGCAACAAAATGACAATGTCATCATGTCCCTGATGCCACGGCTAAAGACCTCCATAGTCCCCAAGTGGTCTGGATCTCCCCAAAACAGTTCCGGAACACAGCACACTGTTTATCCTGTTCACGAATCAGCAGCTTGTAGATGTCTTATGCAAGAAAGACTAGATGCTGTGTACAACGACGTTATGAACCAGAGGATATCACGAAATCCTCATATTCAACATGCTCTTATGGCCTTACTACCAAGACTCGCAGCTTTCAATAAAGAAAAGTTTATTAGGGATCATCTAAGGGAATCATTATCCCATTTGCTATCGACACTCCGTGGCCGTGAGAAAGATCGCCATGCAGCGTTTACTACAATAGGCCTGATAGCAGTTGCGGTAGAGGATGCAATTAAACCGTATCTTCCCAAAATAATGGAAGTAATCAAGAGTTCCTTACCATCGAAAGAAACTCCGAGCAAGAAACGCGCAGCTTCGTTGGAACCAGCAGTTTTTATCTGTATCACTCTTTTAGGTCATGCAGTCAAGCAAACAATAGCATCCGATGTGAGGGATTTATTGGAGTCGATGCTTGCTACTGGTCTTAGTCCCATCTTGACAACATCTCTACGAGAACTGGCCCACAGTGTGCCTTGTCTCAAGCTAGACATTTCCCAAGGACTCCTGAGAATGTTATCCCAGGTACTCATGCATAAACCACTTCGACATCCTGGAGCACCGTGGACAGCATCAAGCCCCATAGTTGCACCACCCTCCGAAGTAGATGTACCAAGTACGGTTCTTGCTCTCAAGACTTTGGGAACATTCAACTTCGACGGGAATCCACTGTTGCAATTTGTTCGCCGTTGCGCTGACCACTTCCTTACGTCAGAGCAGGCTGAAGTACGTTTGGAAGCTGTTAGGACCTGCTCCAGACTTCTACGGCTGGCTCTAAATCAACCAGGACCAACAGTGACTAACACGGTGTCAGCCGTCCTGGGAAAATTACTCGTAGTAGGGATCACAGATACAGATTCAGACGTAAGATTGTGGGTTCTTGCATCTTTGGACGAAAGTTTTGATATCCATTTGGCACAAGCTGAGAGTCTCTCGGCACTTTTTGTAGCTATGAACGACGAGATGTTCGAAATCAGAGAATTGGCAATCTGCACCATAGGACGACTTAGTACGATGAATCCAGCATATGTGATGCCTTCCTTGAGGAAGACGCTCATCCAATTCCTGACTGAGTTGGAGCACTCAGGAATGGGTCGCAATAAGGAACAAGCTGCGCGAATGTTGGATCATCTAGTAGTGAGTGCTCCAAGATTGATCAGGCCATACATGGAACCGATCCTAAAGGTTTTGGTACCAAAGCTGAAGGAACCTGAGCCGAATCCAGGAGTAATTCTAGCTATTCTAAGAGCCATAGGTGATCTTGCCGAAGTGAATGGGTCTGAAATGCAGCAATGGATGCCAGAATTGCTATCAATATTATTAGAAATGTTGGTGGACGCAAGTTCCCCAGAGAAACGTGGTGTTGCTCTCTGGGTCCTTGGACAGCTCGTCGGCAGTACCGGACACGTCGTGAAACCCTACACGCAGTATCCAACGCTTTTGGACGTCCTAATAAATTTTCTGAAGACAGAACAGCAGCCGATAATACGCAGAGAGACCATCAGAGTATTGGGTCTTTTGGGGGCATTGGATCCCTACAAGCACAAGATGAATCTAGGTCAAATTGATTCCCAATTGGATACCCTGACTTCGATGGCGGATATCAAGAGCGACTCTGAGACAAGCCAAGAACTGACAACCAGCGAGATGTTGGTCAATATGTCATCTTCAACTCTAGAAGAATATTATCCAGCCATTGCCATTGCCACCCTTATGAGGATCATCCGCGACCCAACGCTTTCCCTGCATCATACTATGGTCGTACAGGCTGTTACTTTTATCTTCAAGAGTCTTGGTATCAAATGTGTACCTTATATATCACAAGTAATGCCCAGCTTCCTGAACGTCGTACGCACAGCTGATGTAAACTTTCGCGAGTACTTATTTCAACAATTGGCTGTACTCATTGCCATTGTCAAGCAACACATAAGAAATTACCTGGATGACATCTTCATTCTGATCAAAGAATTTTGGACTGTTAATAGTCCGCTGCAGAGTACACTTATACTTTTGGTGGAGCATATCGCAGTAGCACTAGGAGCGGAATTCAAGATTTATCTGCCGCAGCTGATGCCTCAGATTCTCAGGGTACTCACGCACGATACCAGCAAGGATCGTACCGTCACTGTTAAGCTTCTTCTTGCGCTGCAGAAGTTTGGTAACAATTTAGATAATTATCTGCACTTGGTGCTGCCACCGATAGTTAAACTTTTCCATGCGACTGATTGCCCTATAAACGTTAACAGGATTGCTTTGGAAACTGTAGATCATCTCGCTGATACTTTGGACTTTACTGATTTCGCATCGCGTATCATTCATCCTCTAGTGAGAACCCTAGATCAGTGTCCTGAATTGAGAAGCACAGCCATGGACACATTATGTGCTCTATTGATTCAACTTGGAAAAAAGTACCAAATATTCATACCACTGGTACAAAAGGTCATGACCAAGCACAAGATCGTCAATCCACGTTACGACGTCCTTACCGATAAGATCCTGACGGAGTCAACTGTCGCTGACGGAGAGGATTGCCTCCTGTCCAGGCATCGTCACTCAAGGAATAAGAATCGTGACCTGTCTTTAACCTCAAGTGACACCACCACCATAAAGCGACTTCACGTGTCTGCTACAAATCTTCAGAAAGCATGGACTGCTACCAGAAGAGTATCTAAGGATGACTGGCTCGAATGGCTACGTAGCTTATCCATTGGTCTCCTCAAGGAATCTCCTTCTCCGGCTCTGAGGTCCTGCTGGGCTCTGGCTCAGACTTATTCCCAACTACCCCGTGATCTTTTCAACGCAGCCTTCGTTTCCTGTTGGACAGAATTGAACGATACTTATCGAGCTGAGCTCATCCAGACCCTACAGCAGGCACTGATGGTACCAGATCTACCAGAAATCACTCAGACCATTCTGAACCTGGCAGAGTTTATGGAGCATTGCGATAAAGGACCCTTACCATTGGACAACAATATTCTGGGTGAGAGAGCGATGCACTGTCGTGCCTATGCTAAAGCACTTCATTACAAGGAAGACGAGTTCCACAAGGCACGCAACAGCAACGTCTTCGAGTCCTTGATTTCCATCAATAATAAACTACAGCAGAAGGAAGCTGCCGAGGGTCTTCTGGAGTACGTGATGAATCAGCACAATCAACAAGACTTAAAGGTGCAGGTGCGATGGTACGAGAAGCTGCACAACTGGGACAAAGCGTTGCATCTGTACCAGGAAAGACTGGAGAGTGATCCTGGCGACGTGGAGTCTACTCTGGGCGAGATGCGATGTCTGGAAGCTCTGGGTGAATGGGGCCAACTTCACGACGTAGCCACGAAACAATGGTCAGTTCAGCCTGATGAGAATAAGCAGCGAATGGCAAGAATGGCTGCTGCAGCTGCGTGGGGCTTGGGACAATGGGAGAGTATGGAGAAGTATGTTAACCTAATTCCAAAAGATACTCAGGACGGTGCTTTTTATAGAGCTGTCTTGGCCATTCACGATGATCAGTACAATGTGGCGCACCAGCTGATCGATAGCGCCCGTGATCTTCTGGACACGGAACTTACTGCCATGGCTGGAGAGAGTTATCAACGAGCTTACAACGCAATGGTGGAAGTGCAAAAGCTGGCTGAGCTCGAAGAGGTTATCCAATTTAAGCTTGTACCTGAGCGTCGTTCCACCATCAAATCCATGTGGTGGGAACGTCTTCAGGGCGGACAGCGAATCGTCGAGGATTGGCAGAAGATCATCCAAGTTCACACGCTTGTCGTATCGCCTCAGGACGACATGTATACCTGGTTGAAGTACGCCAGTCTCTGCCGGAAATCCGGCAGTCTGATGCTCTGTCACAAGACTCTAGTCATGCTTCTTGGAACGGATCCCTCCCTGACACCGGATCAGCCTCTACCAACGATACATCCCCAGGTGACGTTTGCATATTGCAAGCACATGTGGATGGCTAATAAACGCGAAGAAGCGTACAGTCAGCTGCAGCGATTCGTGCAGACTTCGTTACAGCCGGTTACCGTGAGCTCCGTCACCGGCCAGGAAGATGAGAAACAACACGAGGTCAGGAAACGTCTGTTGGCTAGGTGCTATCTCAAGCTTGGCGAATGGCTGGAGACTCTTCAAGGTATCAATGAACACTCTATACCTGCAGTCTTATCCTACTACGCTGCAGCCACCGAACACGACCCGACCTGGTACAAAGCTTGGCATGCATTTGCTTACACGAATTTTGAGACAGTTCTGTTTTACAAACATCAACAGGGAGAATCTGCTGCAGCTGCTGGGGCAGCTTCCGCAACTGCTTCTGAGAATGTTCTCGGTAATGGACCAAGATCTGGTCAGCTTCCAAGTTCGCAGTACATCTCACAGTTTACTGTACCTGCCGTTGAAGGATTCTTCAGGTCCATCAACCTCTCGCACGGAAGTTCTCTTCAGGATACACTGAGGTTGCTCACCCTCTGGTTCGATTACGGTCAATGGCCAGAGGTTTACGATGCTATTGTCGAGGGTAAAAGACTGATTGAGATTAACACGTGGTTGCAAGTTATACCACAGCTGATAGCCCGCATCGATACTCCTCGAGTTCTTGTTGGAAGGCTCATTCATTACCTGCTGATCGACATTGGAAAAACGCATCCTCAAGCACTGGTGTATCCGTTGACAGTTGCTTCCAAGAGTGCCAGTAACGCTCGTAAAACTGCTGCCAATAAGATACTGAAGAATATGTGTGAGCACAGCCCCACCCTGGTGCAGCAGGCTATGATGGCCAGTGATGAACTTATCAGAGTGGCCATCCTCTGGCACGAACTGTGGCACGAAGGACTGGAAGAAGCTAGCAGACTTTATTTCGGTGAAAGAAATGTCAAGGGTATGTTCGATACCCTGGAGCCGCTTCACGCCATGCTGGAGAGAGGCCCACAGACGCTTAAAGAGACTTCCTTCAACCAGGCCTACGGTAGGGATTTAATGGAGGCACAGGATTGGTGTCACAGGTACAAAGTTTCCGGAAACGTTCGTGACCTGAATCAAGCGTGGGATCTCTATTACCACGTATTCCGACGAATATCACGTCAACTACCTCAATTAACAAGTCTGGAACTACAGTACGTAAGTCCTAAATTGTTGCTCTGTCGGGATCTTGAATTGGCCGTTCCAGGTAGTTATAGTCCAGGTCATCCAGTGGTGAGGATAGCTAGCATTCACAGCTCCATGCAAGTTATCACGAGTAAGCAGAGGCCACGCAAGCTTTGCATTAAAGGTAGCAACGGCAAAGACTATATGTTCCTGCTTAAGGGCCACGAGGATCTTCGTCAGGACGAGAGGGTGATGCAGCTATTTGGTTTAGTGAATACACTTCTTTTACATGATCCCGACACGTTCCGAAGGAACCTAACCATTCAAAGGTATGCAGTGATCCCTCTGTCGACGAACAGCGGTCTCATTGGCTGGGTACCCCACTGTGATACCCTGCACACCCTCATCCGGGATTATCGTGACAAGAAGAAGATCTTACTAAACATTGAACACAGAATCATGCTGCGCATGGCACCGGACTATGATCATCTGATGCTCATGCAAAAGGTTGAAGTCTTTGAACATGCTTTGGAACATACCCACGGTGATGATCTGTCACGTCTTCTGTGGCTGAAGTCGCCCTCCAGTGAAGTCTGGTTCGATCGCAGGACAAACTATACCCGCAGTTTAGCTGTCATGTCTATGGTCGGTTATATACTTGGCCTGGGTGATCGTCATCCATCGAATCTCATGCTGGATCGACTTAGCGGAAAGATTCTTCACATCGACTTTGGCGACTGCTTCGAGGTCGCAATGACTCGAGAAAAGTTCCCTGAAAAGATACCCTTCAGACTTACCAGGATGCTGATCAACGCTATGGAAGTTACCGGAATTGAAGGAACCTACCGTAGGACATGTGAATCAGTGATGTCCGTATTGCATCGTAATAAAGACAGTTTAATGGCAGTCCTAGAAGCCTTTGTTTATGATCCTCTGCTTAATTGGAGGCTCATGGATAATGCTACTCCCAAGGGAAAACGTTCGGATGCTCAAGGAATGAGTGCTAGCAGTAGTCAGGAACATGGGGACATGTTAGAGTCTCTGAGTGCGACTTTACCGAAGAAAGGTATACCTTGCAGCATCGAGAATGGAGGTAATTCAAAGATATTATATTTTATGATTAAGTGCATACCGTAATTTTTAATTGTTTTGATACAGGTGATAATAATCAACCTGAAGCTCTTAACAAGAAGGCTTTGGCTATCATCACGAGAGTGAGGGACAAATTAACTGGTCGGGATTTTTCCCACGAGGAGACACTTAGCGTGCAGAGACAAGTGGATCTTCTCATACAGCAAGCTACGAACAACGAAAATCTTTGTCAATGCTACATAGGATGGTCAGTGAGAATTTTTTATATTTATTTTGTTACATTATTAAATAATGTCAACCTTCTTTTAACTGGTGTACTTCCATCTTGTGCAGGTGTCCATTTTGGTGAGAAAATGGAAATTACACAGAAGAGGAGGAACATGAAAATCAGTCATTGATCTTTTCGGTGCAGTAGATTTAACGTGCATAGATGCCTTGCAGCCTTCGCATTTTTACCAACGATCAAACAATAAATTAAGATGTATATATTTACGCGTCCTTTGTATATAATTCGCATAGTAGCTAGTTGGCGAGAAGCCTAGTAAACGATGTACATTAGTACGATCAAATACCTTAATCACCATGTCTTACATATCTTTCTACACGTTGATACGGTTAAATTTTATTCGGAGTGATAATAACAGAGCGCAAGGTAGGTACAAGAAAATTGCGTGATATGAAATACGAAAACTAAATTAGGAAGGTGAAAAACCTTCATTTTTTTTACAGATTCCTAATTCGTAAAGAAAATTAAGATGAAAGTTGTCTGTATGATATAATACTTTATTAACGGATGAAGACAGTGAAAGAAATTTAAAGAAAACGTAATTATATCACATAATTTTATTTTTTATAAATAGGTCATCTCTCAGATGTGCTAATTTATTTGCAGATTCAATAGTTTGGGATATAATAATTTCTCGTGTTTACGTGCATGTTTCAATATCGGGCGTATCTACATGTGTGAAAATATTTGATACATTTTTTAAAAAGTTTCGCTTATTCTCATTCGGACAGGACTTATGCGTGAGAATTGTTCGATTCGAAATTTATACCGTATTGAAAGTAAAGGCCATCGGTAATAATTCCTTGATAGACGTCTTCAATATTTGTTGCGGATTATTTGCAGGAACCAGGTAAACCAGCATGTCGCCAAATTCAGCTAAAGCTTGTCTGCATATGCCACAGGGTGACGTAAAATTGCCACCTGCTACGACAACGACAGCTTTGAATTTCTTTTGGCCCTCTGTCACTGCTTGAGATAAAGCGGCACGCTCGGCACATACGCCAGCTGGATAAGCTGAATTTTCAAAATTGCAGCCTTTGAAAATTGTTCCATTCTCGCCACGTAGAGCAGCGCCTACTTTAAAATTACTATAAGGTGCATATGCTCTTTCGCGAACGATAGTGGCCTCCCTTACCAGTTCCCGTATATCCTCGTCTACAAATGAAAATTATGATATTCGTTAGAACCCAGATCGTCTTTGAATATAATAAACTGTCGTTTCTTGAAAATAGACCCAAAGATGTATCATTTTATAGACCTCTCTCTCTCTCGAGTTCTATTCTGGTTACTGTATTCAAAATGTCGGAACATGGACATTCGATGGAATTCGAATCCTCTTCCGTGAATATCAAAGACATTTAGGAGAACCGTTCGAATGAAAATAGTGCATCTTGATTACAAGTGATTACCGATTAGTGTCCCTAGAGTGTTTTAATATTTCATGGAATTTCTATTGGCATTAAATTTTATTTCACAATGTGTACTTACCGAGGTGTTCACTGCTGATTATGGTACCAGAACTCATAGTACTACTAGCTGATTAACAGTGGGCGAATGAATTCTAATTTTAGATTCCTAATGAGCCGGACCGCGCTAGATTAAGAATTTCTATGAAAATTATTTACAAAGGTATCAGATTAACAGCGAGAATAGTGATAATCTCTTCATTGATACTCTCAATTGTGACTTTCACCAGATCAATACTGCTGGATTTAGTCTCTTCGATTATCTCCAATAGATTTTCTTACTTACTCTCACCTTCGAAACACTAAATTATCTCTATCTTTTACTCTCGCTTGGTTAATGCTACGAGCACGATGCTATTAGCACAATAATTCTCGCGAACACGAGGCTCCGTCGGTAAACAAAATTATCAAGTTAAAAATACCGGCCTATCTTATATCTATGAATAATTTAAATTCAAAAACGACTTACGATGTATTATCTAAGATTTCTATATGCTTCTCTGCAAGGATCGTCCGAGTGATGGAATTTTGTTAAGCAGAAAATATGGCTGATAAGGTTATGAAAGTGAGAGAGAGATTCTGTTACGTATGTCTATAAATGATGCTAGCTATACATATAGGTATATTGCACGAATCGATAAGACGAAATGATTATATATCTATATATAAAGACAAATGATTCCTCTACTTATCTATTTGTCTGATAGCGAACGAGATAGAGAAGAATCAAAAAGATAAATACAATTAAATTGAAAGTTCGTCCGTAATGGAGATTAAATATTGACCCTAATTTAACAGGTGACGTAGCCAATAGCAGCCACGTCAAATTAAGAATAATTCTAAATTTATGTGACGGTTTCTCCTTATTCTCCACTTATACATATTTCAGCAGAAAAATCAATATTTTATTTACTATTACAGAATTAGAACTTTAACTCCATATAAGAAAACTATCTTTTTTAATACTATGCATTCAATATATTTTAATAGACAAGCATTGCTTCAAATTGGACGTCCGATTTTTATTACATTGATGACGTGGAAATTTAGAACCAGGATTCTCCACTGCACTTTCCTCTTTTCGCAATCGCTATACCTAAAATTATATACATTATTAATTTAAAGATTATTAATTATATCTACATTTTATACAACCAAAGGGAAATCATTCGACGCATTTGCAATTAAAAATCATTATTACTTTAACATTGCTTGGGACAGATTTTAAATGATTTCCAAACCGACACGATAACAAAGGGAAACAGTACCATACGGTATCGCGATTGACGTATTATATTAATCAGCAACAAGATAATGAATTAGGTATTCTACTTAAACTCGAGAATGAAATTTGTAAAATAAAAAGAAATATCATACTTTCAAGGCCTCGACTGAGTCTGTTGCTTTGAACACATTTAAACAGGCAGTCATTGTCATAAGTGACACCATTGGTGGCACAGACAGGGCTGTAGTTCCTGGTGCAAATGCAATTCAGCAGCTGATCCGGTGTCTCTTGATCAGCCATAGAAGAGCCAATAAAAGCCATGGCTAATAATCCAACGAAAAATAAAGTCTTCATTGTCTCTCGTTGTACCTTTACTTTTTTATTTTCCGGATGGACAATTGTTTCTGCAGATAGAAATATTGTTCTATCAAATATCAAAGTCAATTAGTAGATTCGATTGTTATATTGCAAGGTAATAAATATAATCCCACTACTTACTACTGTGTAGAACGAACAGAATGCGAATTCACACTGATGCGCATTAAATTGTTCTTGGGCTGATTAGGCGACCTGGTCGTGATTGTCACTGATAAATCGAATCGTGATTTAGATTGTATTCGCTGATAAGCATTGTCGATTTCTTATTGGTTTTCCATTATTAAATATTTTGAAAATCACCAATCAAATTGTACCACGATTGCAGGTTATCTGTACTCGCAAAGTTTTAATTCCTCCTTAGGGAACGAAATACGTCGCTATATACATATGTAGTATTGAAAGTTAATTAAAAAATGTGGAAATGAAATAATACGAAAACGTCACGCATTATTCCTGTAATGCGAATTTGAAATTGTCTCTAATTATGACTCACCACTAGAAAAACGGCTGAATTCTTTCTATTATATGTAAACAGTAAAATTAAACTGTTCGTTATCTTTGTCCAAGTTAAAAGTCTGGTAAAACAAATTTAACAGCTTTATCGCAATCAGCTTTACCATCAAGGATCCTAAAAGCTATTAGATCAAGTGTTTCAAAATGATACACTGATTATGATTAGAATTATGGTCGCTTAAAATTTGTATCGGTAATAATACGGATTTCCTAAGATAGAAAATGAAATAATTTTCTTACAGAACTTATCTTTTTAATAATCTCAGGTGTCAATGAATCCTTGTACACGTGACCTCGTGTTTCCGCATTTACTTGCATCTTTTAAGAGGCTGAATGAGTGGCGAGTCTCGTGTTGACATTGCGCCAAGAATTAACTGGGTCAGCAGGACAAACATCGACCTGTCTATTCCACAAGGTATTGTACTGCTCTCCTTTCCATTATTTACTTATTACTCGTATTCAACACTCATTTCTTTTACAATTATTAACTCACCTGATCCTAGATAATATTCATTCGTTCCTATCGAAAGATCATCTCCCGCCGTACTTGGCTCCCCCTTTTCCTTTCACGAAACAGCCTTGCTGGCAAACGTGACCCAACCATTGAAGCCGTACAAATATATTTTCTATCTGCGTGTTTCCTCTCTTGGTATCCCGTAGCTCACAGTGTTCGGAATAGGGCAAGGTATTACAGAAAGATTAAAAACGTAAAGAAAGGAGTGCACGTAGCATTCAGGCATCCAAAGAAATGTCTGTCGTCAGCATCGTGTGTCTTTCAGCTCTAAATATGCCGCTGTCAACGAAACCATACTTATATCCTTCCTTCCTTTCCTTATGGCTGACTCCTCCAACGAGGAGATGTGTCAGATTATGGCTAAACCATACCTATGATTGTCACTATAGTTCATCCACGAGCAAAATAGCTAATAGAAGGGTCACTATGACTTTTAAGATAAGATTCCCCTAGACACTCTACCTTTTAGTTCCAGAACGACTGCGGCCGGTGATTATCAACTGTCGTTGAAGTGACTGTGACGTTAGTTTCTCAGAACTTTCATCAGATAGTACTTTCGACAGTAGTTCAGCAGATAATACTCATATGAATGACTATGATTCAAACTCGAAGGTTCGTTTGCTATTGGGAATTAATTATTTCGTGAAATTTCATCTGTGAACATGCTTCAGGGAAATGCTTATGGAGCTTCCGAGTATCGTATTGAAAATGGAGGATTGTTTAACAATTGCCTACACATGTGAAGACATAACCGACGCACATTAATGCGCAATACTTTATACGAGAACGTAATAATAACAAAAATATTTTAAATCATGTTTACCGTTTATAACTTAACAGCCTCGAGCATTTGCTTTTGGCTCGTTACCGTCTGCGACACTCGTGTTTATCGGGAGCAGCTAATTTTTCCAGCCAATAGTGATAACTCGACTGATACATGAAATTGCGTCGTAGCTATGTGCGAATTCGTTTAAATTTGCTAAATAGAAAATAGTTAGATACCCTTGACGAAATTTACAGTTCAGTTATCGTCAAATCACTTTAGACCTAGGTATTTTTTTTTCGTGATAATATTCATTTTTTATACTTACGGATAAACAATTAAATTCCATTGACTGTTATTATAAGTTGGATGCTCGTGTGGTAATACGCGCAATTGACGTGATCAGTGTGGAGGAAAAAATAAAATTCCTCTTTTTTTATTATTCACTGAGATTTCACGTGGCAAATGATAAGGAGGGGAGATGAGTGGTAATGAATGTACACAAGTGCGTTCCAATCATTTGCAGATTTTTAATGTGAATACCGTTCGACGTCAGATCGAGATGATCTGTTGGAGTGAAACATTAAAATCAACAAAAGAAAATAAGTATTTTTTTAACGTTTCAACTTCCGATGTGAAAATATGATTAGTTAAATATTGTTGCACTCCCAGCTTCAACTTGTATCATTGTTGTGAATAATCTGGCATATCCGGTTTCTACAGAGATACGAGTGTTATCAGGGAAAAATTTACTTGGTTGACATTAACCCGGGAATGGTCGGGCGATTTTGTTCTTCATTTGAAAATCTTTATTTAATTTTTTCTGTTACTTTTTATGATTTAGAAATTTTACTGAATTGTCACTAAGGAATATATATATATATATATATATATATATATATATATATATATATATATATATAATGCACGTAACAACGTATTATATAAGGATATCGACAATGTAATTCCCAGAATAATCTTCATTACGATTATTTATATAATATTACGTTTGAAAAAATATATTTTGGATTTTTATAAGCATCGAACAAAAAAAGTGACCAGCAAAGTCGTAATATCGATTGAAATAGAGAAAATTAAATGACTCTAGTGTATATTTACAAATTTAAAGGGCGCGGCTAGCGACGATCAATAATAAAGGGCTGGTTTATAATCTTCTTCGAACTCATGACGTAAACAGACATGAGTCATACGACGAGAATAATCATCTAATCAAATAATCCATACGCCTCTTTTTCCCATTGTACGTCAACGTCATTCTATGACGCGTTCCAGTACAGTTATCGTTATATCATTTTCCCCTAACGTCACCATGACGCCTTTTAATGGCTTAATTTACCTTGAATCTTCAGCAGCACGTATTGCATGTATTGTTATTATAATTCCCGTTAATGATATTTTCCTTAAGAAAAATCAGCAGCTCCCACTATAAAAATCTCGACCTCTTATTTCTTCAACTATAATATCTATGCTTTTTTTATCAAACGTTCAACTACGCCTCCAGACGATATTACATTGTGCAATAATAGAGAAACAAGTGCTCTTGAAATTTTGCGATTTAGATTACGAGAAATAGGACGCAAAATTGATTGAGATAACTTTCTAGTTCTATATATACAAGCAAAAGATATAACACTGATCAACTCGGTACAGTATTAGTTTATTATTCAAATGTTAAAACTTCGAGTGTTAATTAGATCACATGCCTCAGGAGTCACAAAGTTATCACGTGGCAGAGATAAGAATCATAGCCTTTCGCATCGTGTACCGTTCATGCCCTGATGTCATAGGTTTACCGAATGCTGAGTCTCCATAAAGCGTCCATAGGCGAAAGGCTGGTTTAAGTTGACGTCGCAATGTTTGACAATACACGTCGCGACGCCATATATCGACAATAATTCCAGCTGTCGAGTAAAAATTACCGTATCTTAGGATAACTTACCAGTCCTTGTAGGGTTATGTATAACGAAGCATGCTGATTAGCCAATAGAGCCGATAATGTCGTATCCAATGGTTATCGACAGAATTCCAGAACGTCTGGACTTTGAGTCCAGGAAAATTTGTGACGTAGGGATCAGTGTTTTACAGATTCCGATTATTTTTCTGTGTATTGGAACGGCTGAAAGGCTACTGAGTATTAGGACGAGTTTATAAATTGCGCAACAGAATTTGGACCAATGGGATGATTTGTTTTCATCGGTGCAGCAACGCTATTGGTTGGTCTTCGTGGAAAGCTTCCGTAAACGATTCCTTGTGCCAAGGCGAATTTGTCACGTGGTTACGGCTTGGAGTAGGGGACAAGTGTATATAGCCTTCGGCGCACGTTCCTTCAGTTCAGTTCTGCTTGGACTTCGGACGCGTGAATTCTGAAAGCTCTCGAGGAGAGAAAGTTTTTATTTGTTTGGTGCGCTCATTGTATGGGTGAGTTTGTCTTTTCTTTTGTTCTATTCTTTTAGTAACAGGCCAGCTATTTACTTTCGCGTTGACACGTTCCGCTTTAACGAACCTTGGCACTTTCAACGACGTAATTATTTGTCCCTGATTACTCAAGGAAGACCTTTCACTGTTGGTTCTTGTTTGTTTCGTAATAAAGTTCCCCTCTCCTTTCCAATG
Source organism: Calameuta pallipes (assembly GCA_030142375.1). Taxonomy (NCBI): domain Eukaryota; kingdom Metazoa; phylum Arthropoda; class Insecta; order Hymenoptera; family Cephidae; genus Calameuta; species Calameuta pallipes. The sequence continues at coordinate 326,266 of JARQSW010000101.1, forward strand.
CTGTTATACCTGGAAGTGAGAGTCCTTGTACAGGCCTTTGTTCCTAGAAGGGAAAGGCATTCTTAAAATACCCTATTACTAGAAAACGATTAGCGTATCTTGTCGCGAGGTTCGGAGAATTAAAAATGTTATTCCCCCTTAGCCTGCGCTTTTGCAATCCATTATAAACGTGCGTTCACTGACATATGTGACAGTGACGTATGCACGTGTAAATAAACAAAGCGTCTGGCGCGAATAATTCGTTGACCCTTGTACAATATGTGTGCTACTGCGCAATTATTATTGAAACGACAAACTGGAACTTTTCAGTACCTGTACACTTTAGGTTTATTCCTGGATATATATTTTTATAGAAATTTCGTTTAGGACGCCTTAGACATTCTTTCTAATCAGAGGCAGCAGTCGTGTATCCGAGCATAAGAATATTACTGTCACGTAGCTAAGGGACTACGGTAATACGGTTAAAGAAAACCGTTAAATATGTCATGGCCTTTCTCTTTTCACGTTACATCTCGTTCGAACAATGCACTGACATTTTAATCCATATACTGTTGGAAAGATTGCGTCACAGTATTAACGGTGTAAATGGCTAGACACGTGGCGCGTAACATATTTGGTCTTGTATTGATTCACCACGCGTTGTGCGCCATTTTGGCGCACGAGGCTGAGATTCATTATTCGTGGTCATGAAGTATATAGAATCTATGAAAGAAATTGAACGAAAACTGTTAACGTCCTATCAAGATATGAATATGTATAAATAATTTGAAATTACAAAGAATCGAAATTATTCGATAAGGTTAGAATATATCCGTAGAATCCAAAGCCACAAAATACTATACTTAAGGTGGATGTACAAAATTTTTTGAAATAAGCTTCAAGATGATCCTAATTAATATTGCTAATTTCAGAGCGAGAGAAGAGTATAAAACACGGAGAGAGCCCTGTGGAGCCGATAAGCAGCTGCAGGGATGAGCACGGCTATGTGCCGACAGTTGGCCGCTGGGGTAGCGAATGGCCAAGTTGACTCGAGACGGCAGAAACGTGGTGCCAGCCACGGGGCCAGGCACGCGGGCCCTGGATCAGGGGTGTGCCGCTACCCCTGCCGGTATGGGCCCACTACGAGTCACCAGCCCTGACCGTAAATACGGTCGAACAATATGAGGAACTAGCAGGCAGCGTTGAGCTTGAGACGCAGCGACTGCTGCGCGAGCAACGCTACGATACCGTTGGCAACTTCCTTAGGTAATTGTTCACCAGGAGAAATGAAAAAGTTATGGCTTAGAAAAGCAAAATAACAAGAACCATTTTGTTCTGCAGGCTTTACAGAGACTATGCGGCGAGCGGAGAGAGCACACTGGACAGGTTCTATCGAAAGTACCAACCTCTGATCATCCATGGGCAGCACACTTGCGTGGGTCTTGGTTTTGAGCTTCTGCGTAGACTCTGCGCGCTCGATAAGAGATTCCCTGGAATGGCGAACGGCCTCTACCTGGTGTCCTGCGAGGAGGTATGTACTTTGATCGAATGCTTTGCTCAAGGAAAATAACGTGGGTAGAGAAAATGGGAAATACTGATGAATTTTTTGTTCTTTGCAGACTATTGGAGACATCGCTGGCTACGTCGGTGGTCCACCGGCTGCTGACAGTGGCGAAAAGGAACACGTGCTAGTATGTTTGAAGATTGAAATCGCAGGACGTCGAGGTGTCCTACTTCTCGATCCGGGTTACCACGTAGCTCGTGTGATAACGGTAATGGCCGACAAGTTGTATCCACACACTGGATGGTTTACGCAATCCGAAGAGCCTAGCTGCAAGAAGGAGTACAATTACTCTCTATGCACCCAAGACACCGACTACGTCGAATGGCACGAGCGTGAAACACGACCTGGAGCCCTGGAACGTACCCAGGTCGCACTTATTTACGTGGCCAGGCCTTACCTGACTGCCATCGACGTGACTGAGCGCAGAAATCTTGTGTACAACTTCAGGACGTTGTTGGCCCGCGACACCAAGGGTCACGTCACTGCCGGTATTTATTTTACGGTTACACTGGATCTGAAGAACGAGCAGACGTTCACGATTTTTCATCAGACCGGAAACGGAAAGAAGAGAGTCAAAATGCCCTTCGGCAAGTTCGGTGGCTCGACAAAGGTGAATATGCAACTGATAAGTCATTTTATGATCCCGGAGAATTTGAAAAAGCTTTTTTTTTACAACTTTTTACATGCTTTTCAGATGAATTTAGAAAACGAGGAAGCCACGGTAATAACTGAATGTGCTCGTCAGCTGGGTATGACCTGCGAGAATCTTAAAGGCTTCTTGTCTGCATTGGCTACCGTCATGAGCGACGCGCCGTTCATTGCACAGTTGCTGGCCATTAACGCAAGAATCAACACCTTGGCGGAGGACAATTAACAGAAGTCTAAAACGCACTATCAGCAGCGGTGCCGAGATAACAACGCTACTACGTCGTCTTTTCGTTTATTTTGCCAGCTTTCCTCTTACGTTATCTTTACTTTATTTTTCACTGTTGCGTTTCTGCTTTGTTATGCGTAATTAATCCGTATTGGGTTGGTTTCACGTATGAATTGCTTATCAGTTAATTGGGGGAAAACAAAATACTGACTATAGATATTTCTCTAGTTGAAATTTCTTTCTTATTATTTGCGTTTCGACCGAAAAATGACTGAGTTGACGGACGAATAAAAATCCGTTGACTTCTGACCAAAGGCCTTAATATTTGACGACAGCTTTATGCTGTTATTTACCTCTATCACTTTACAGTGGGTTCTTTTTTCTTTTATAACGGGAATCAGTAATATCGGTATGAGATATAATATGCTTTTATTTCATATGTAACTCCTTATAATGATTTTACTTCTTACGCATTGAATGTCAGGGAAAAAATACTATGCCTCTAAATTACTTCTAATGGATTAAATTATCCTTCGCTTTTTGTATCTTTCATTTCAATAAATTGTAGCGAATGAGCTTTGAGACGTAATTTAAAGAGTATATTTATTATTGCGAAATTCCTGTCCCAATTTAAAGAATCCCTAATCCTTTTTTCACGTTTGACGATAACGGAATATCGCAGACGTAACTTTGGCACAGCCAGAATTACGCAAAATCCTTAAACACTATATTACGATACGGTCGACGCAATGTAAATACAAGTGAGACGAACATTAGAGATACTAACGATCTCTTTGATTACGTCGACAAATATCAGGAATCTTTGAGTCACGACAAAGAGAGAGAGCCTTTATATTATTTAATATCGGGTACAACCATAGCGTCCATTTTGTGGCACACAAGATAATATACGCCAGTCTGTATAATAAGAATGTTGCATGAGCAAGAATACGAATATTCTTCCATTACTAATATTAAACTATATTATCCAGAATAATTATTCTTTGATGTTCCTGCGTGTCACTCCTTCGTACCATTTAAAAACTAATCACCATTTGAGTGAGATTAATAATTCATTCATCCTTCCTTCATTATCATGCCTCGCTACTTATACAGGATTGGTTAACTCATCTCTGAAACTATCGTAGAAGTCTACGAAGGAAACTATGTCTATGTGCTTATAAACATCTATCGCTGTTAAGAATACCAGATACAATAAGTCGAATACAATAAGGACGAGTTAACGTGCATTAAAGAAAAACTTCCAATTAATTATACGATTGGTAAATGAATGTCGGCGCTAATTAACCAAATAATTACGATATACAATGACGCTTAATATGCTTGGTCTGTATACGATGGATCCTCGGTAAAGTCAATTTTTGGTCGGAACTGTTAATAAGGTTAGAATCGCTTTTTAGTCGTCACGCGGCATAACACGCCGCAGGTAAATTAAACACAAGATACCAATTAATTTCTACATAAATAATGGCAGTCGTCCGGAGACGTAAAAATACTTAGTTTCTTTTGTACTCAAAGAAGGACGTTTTACCGAGATATCCCATCGAATTCGGGGAATACAGCCGGCGGATGAAGAAAGCGAGCTACTATTATTAATGTTTACGGAAAACCTCGGCAAGGAGTTACAGCTGCAAGACTCATCATTGATTCCTGGCCGAAGATATTTTTTTTCTTTCCTTTTTCTCTCGTCAAAGAAGTTTTCGTTTAGTCGTCCTTAGTCGATTCGACGTGTCGTTTCTTGTTGGATTCGACATCTGGAGTATGTTCTCGTTTGCGGCTCGTAGTGGACGTCTTGGTCGGCACTGCTGACGATGACGAGGTCGATGTGCTGGACGACGTTGCTTTCACATCGGCTACCGGAGCAGATCTAATCGTAGGAATAGAAAAGGAAAAAAAAGGTCACACTTAGAAATATCCCTTATTTCCTCTTCCACTTTTGTACGTTATACGTGAATTACTGAACACTGTTTTTCTTTTATTGACTGAGACTTCTTCCATCGGTATTACGTGGGTATTGATGAATGTCATGCATCGCGTGGAAATTTGATGTGAATTTTCAGTGTGCTTTTCGTCATTAATTCAAGAGGTGCTGGAACAAGCATGATAACCTAACGACGATGATACACTGAATGATTGTTGGCAGAGAATCATTAATTAAATCGAATCCATGTATTTTGAAAAATATATAACTACGATGCGCATGGTAATTGGCGGAACGTGGAAATGTGAACGTTGTGGATAGGAACGATGAGGAATGATAAATTACAACAAGAAAAGAATTAAGAAAAGCTACCAAGCAAACTCTAAATATACATTAAACTCAATTCTACGCTAAACGAATTAATCTAAATCCCAGCCGTTCGCGTTATGTAAGAAATAGGTATATTATTGATCGGTCCAATTATTACTTGACGACGATCGGGAGATTATTCGGTAATACGTGTCTGCGTATGTTTACGGCACGAGCGTTACAAGTTTAAACGTCAAGCAGCGTCTTTAGCCAGAAAGAGAAAAAAGAAACGAGAAAATTTAACGCAACGTACTTACGTTGCACAAGCGTCACCGTCGTGTACACTATGCTTTTTAATGTTATTAATATTTGCGGCCAAACCTGCAATACATAAGACAGGATATTCCACCAACAATTTTAGACTTGTTTTAAAGAAATTCTTGCGTCCGTTCAACAAAAGTATAACAAATTATACGTGTAGTCAGGATGTCGTTAATCATGCGTCACATCGACGAAATAAAGATTGGATTCACGGAAAATTAATGCTTACTGCCATTATTACTTCAAGTTATTGAAATATCGTAAAAGTTCTTAGAATCTGATAAGCAACGCAAGACAGTCAATGATCATTTACATTTCATTATAGATAGCTAATCGGATGCAATTCTATAATTTGTATAATGTTAAGGTGATAAGGCAGTGGTAAGATTATTGCGATAAGCATTTGGTTTGTCACTGGTGTTACTGGGAATAAATAAATGGGATGCTGATTTCTCTGTGGTTAGATGCGGAATGACTTTTTTCGAGACGGATATCTGGTTCCATAAGATCACGGTTAGAAGTATCGTAAATTCTTGTCCAGTTTTTTTTTTCTTTTTTAATTTGAACTTACCGTGAAATCGACGAGGGACCGTGAGATTTCGAAGAAGTAGATTGCAAGGCTCTTATACTTCGCCTTGGAGATGGTAACCACCTTGAGCGATTCGAGTGTCGACTGTTATAAAGCATATCGATACCACGACCAGACCAGTGACATAAAAGAAAGAGAGAGGAAGAAAAAGAGATAAAAAATAAAATAAAAAAAGGTACATTCAGAGAAAAATAAGAAACATAAAATTTAATTTAGGTATGCAAGTTCTAAAGATGCTTAGAATCTAGCGATCAACTACATTGTGCTGATGCCATTGTAGAGTTTTTGGATTTAGACTATCGGAGACTACTGTTGTTGAAATATTTACTTATGTATTTATATAGATTAAGTGAATGCATATAGCTACTTGTGCTGCGAGATGACACTAGAGTATTGTACTATTATGTAGAAAAGAGAGAATTGCCATACATGCAAGATTTTATTTTAGGATTGTTCATACGAGGAAATACGATTGAGTGTGAGAATAGGATGCCAATTAGCCACTGCTGATTTCTAATTATTCTTGGCTTTTCTTGCAAAGCTATGTCTTGCGTGCTTCTTGCGTCTGCTGCACCCATGTAGAATAATAAATAAGATAAATATGATTCGAGTATATAAATTCTGTCGTTTTAGTTTTTTCAAATTTAATTATGTACTAGTTTTTCGATATGGCTACCATCAATGCAAGAGAAATAGTGTCTTACCGTGTACGACGGAATAGATCTATTTTTGAAAGGATTAAGTGATCGTGATTTACCTGGATGTTGGTGCTGGTAGTGCCAATTGATTATTTTCAGCGCGGTTCCTGTGATGAGATGTTCCATGAGTTCCATAATCCACTTCACGAATACTTCCAGCTCCACGTCTTGCACGATTTTCCCATTCTCTGTTGAAAGTTTCAGCTTCCTCTGATGATTAAAAAATAAAATGGAGGTTAAAAGCAGTTCATTATTATGCTTTAAAATGCAAATGGATTCTACAAAAAATACTAACCTTCCTCCAGATTTATAAATTCCTCATGCTCCTCCTGACTTCCACTATGAACATTTTGCTCTCTTTCACGGATGTGTGCTCTCTCCCCAATGTGGTGACCAATTGCCATTTTTTTGGTTCCAGTACGAGAATCAGATACAGTTTTTTTAGTCTCTTTTACACCACCAGGTGCAGTTCTTGTTGAACGAGATTCCTGATATACTTGTGGACGTCCATCAGGTCCACTTGTCATTGTTACAAATGATCTGCTTGTAAAGGAGTGACAATTTTCACCAGATGGCATATTATCCTATAATCATTTGAGATAAGAATATGACAATGATTGTAAAATGCATTCAAAGACCAGAAATTTATGAAATTTACAAAAGTAACTTACAAAGTCTGTGAAAATTTGACCCATGTTGAAAGATGGCATTTGTGGAAATCCAAATGGCATCATCTGAAGATCGTTGTGACGTGCACGATGAGGTGCATTAGTCAGTGCAGGTGTTCCACCTCCCATCATCCCAAACGGATCAGCAAACAGAGAATTCATCATGTTGTTCATGTGGCGCATAGACCGCATATGAGACCTGAAAACATAACAACAATTTTTAGTGCAAAGTATACAGATTATTGTCTACCTAAATGTAATGAAAAAAAGTATTTCGATTCAAGCAATCATAGGTTTTTACCCACATTCCAAAATACAACACACTGCTCCCTCTGTTCTTTCCTGAGGCTCTTAATTTCTATTACATGGCATAGATTCAAATTATAGCATTCAAAGAAAAGACTCGAAATGACGTTCAACTTTTTTATAAATAGAAGTTGGTTTCTAGGGAAACTAACTTTTTCACATGCTAAAATTATAGACAACAATGCCAAAAGACGATTGTTAATATAAAGTTACGAAATTTAACAACTAATCAAAAGTTGGAGCAAATCCAATCTATATCGAATGTAGTAGAGCACTTACCCAAAAATGGGGTCGTCTTCGAAATCGCCCATAAGGGATCCGAAAAGGGACATTTTTTAGAAGATATTTCCTCTTTAACAGATCTAGACACTTGCCGTCCACAAATGGAAAGTACTTTCTAGTAGATGCAGATATCGTAGATTGCGTATTAGCACGAGAGATCGTCTTCGAAATATCTAGAATCTTCGAAGTTTCACGGAAATACAGCAACCGCGCTAAAGTCAGGTAAAGTAATGACTGCTAGCGACACACCAGCAGAAGAAGCGACTTGATAAATGGCAATACGACCGGAAGCTTGCCCCCATAGTCTGTAGTTTATCAAATGGTGGCGCCACTAGAGCGAATAAAATTTGCTCAAATCGAAGGATGGCTTTCCTGTGGTTATAGTTATATTTGAAGTTGATAAGAATTATTGATATAATTATCAATTATTTAAGATATTATAGATACTATTTAACATAAGAAACGTATTCTATTGCTTTACAATAAATTGATTTTATTGTTTGAAAATTATATTGTTGTACAGTTTTGTACATTTCCATCCACGACTGGCAGGTGGCAGTAGTGTTGAGTGATCACGTGATAACCGGTTTTTAATGTCAAACCAAATGACAACATTTGAACGATACTATTTGCTCAAACTATAAGGAAAAAATGAATTAACTGATAAATTAAAAATTGGACAATTCTATAAGCCATTTGTTGAACCTGTAATGAGAGTAATAATTCTTTGTCATTCAATTAGTGTCAGTTCATATGCTTCAAGAAATGTCAAAAGTGAGACTGGAAACAAGTTTTCTCCTAAGAATACAAGAGGTGGCGCTACCTACAAATCGTTGAAAACACGTCACCAATCTATTGCTCGTATAGACATACACGGGCTATTTAATTTCAATTAAATCGACAAGCAAAATGTCAAGGAATTAAACGACTGACGGATTCAATAACCTGACACATCTCCCAAGCGCTGCTGATGTCTTCGAGAAACGAGCGCGTCGTCTGAGAAATATGGAGACTGTCCTAACCTGATTTGTCTCTTCATCTTTCTGCCAGTGTCTTACACGTTTGCTTGCTCGTTGGCTTGCTGTTCTCTGAGAAGAATTAACGGTAAATTAAATTGTCATATGTTATAATAGTGTATGTCCTTGCCATGTTAAATGGCAACCAAATGGTGTCCTCCAACACATTTATAACAATTAATATAACTTCATTTGCAAACTGTAAATGTTAAATTTCTGTTCAAGCTCATTAAAATGGCCATGATATCAAATGGAGTACAGTGCAGTACAGGAGAAGCTGAGAGCAGCAAGCTGTCGAGCAGTTCATTAACATTGAACTCACCGTTGATGAAGCTGTCCTCATATTTTCTGGCAGTGCGACCATGGTCTTTGAGTGCATCGCTAATGCCAACACTTCTGGGTTCAGCATTGGCATACAGATTGATCGGCTTGACCAGCTTTAGCTCGATCTCCTTTGTGTTGACATTATACACAGTGTTGTGCGTCCATGGCGCGGGTAATGTAGTAAACACATACTTTGACTATGTCAAAGGTGTAGACAGTCGCAAGAGTGATGACCGGATCCTTGTGGATCAACTACTTTCGAAGGATGAGCTAGTTTCCTTGGGTGCACTACTCTATGCTGCTGGATGTTTTGGCTTTATTGTACTGGCTGCTATTTCGCCAGCAAAAATGGAACACTTGGCCTTGGTTTATTTCGGAGGACTCTCATCTTCATTTTTATACACTGGAGGAATCGGACTGAAGTATATTGCCTTAGGTGATGTACTGATTCTAGTGATATTTGGGCCCATTTCTGTGTTATTCGCTTTTATGGCACAGACTGGCTATGTCCTGTGGGGCACTATGTACTACGCTATACCCCTGGCATTAAACACTGAAGCCATCCTTCATAGTAACAATACCAGAGACTTAGAGAGCGATAAACGTGCTGGAATTGTAACTCTAGCTATTCTTATAGGACACACAGCCTCTCACGTTCTTTATGCTTTTCTTCTCTTCACACCTTACATTACATTTGTCGTACTCGCTCTCAGGTATTCCGTATGGTTTCTCTTACCTCTAGTTACGCTACCTGCTGCCTTCAGGATAGAAAAGCTCTTCCGCAGCCCAAAGAAGATACAAAGTGTGCCCAAGCAAACTGCAAGACTTAATATGTTTCTTGGAATTTTATACGTTATCGTATGCTTACTAGCTGACCCCCTTCCTTACTTGTAATCAAAATGAAATTCAAAAAGAAACCAGGGATTTTCCTAAGACTCGACAACTCGGCAGCTACGCTTGGATTGTTCATTTGCCCGTTCGATTATTGTCGAGAATTGCATATAAATCTCAATACAATTATCTGGTTTCATCCTGACAAACATTCTAGAGATGTTTATATATTGAAATGAAGATTAAGAAAAGCAGAAGGATCGTGAGAGGCTAGAACTTAAAAGAACAAGCAGCAACCATCTTTTTTTTTGTAAATGATGTAACAGCTTCGGATACTTTCTACAGTCCTATCATATAGTAGCGTAAACATTGACATGTGAACCCGATTATGTAGGCAATGCGTCATTAACGCGGACAAGAGATATCTTTTATCGATCAAAGACGGAAGCAGGAGCGTAAAGTATTTTTTATTTGTTACTCTACTTGTTGATTCTCGTCAACGTACCTTAAACCTATCCGAGAATAACATATCGTTCATATCATCGAAATAGCCAAAGTTACATTCTTTTTTTCCTTTATTTCTTAAATTTTCATCCACGATCCATGACGTTAGAAAAGCCTCTCGAGGCTCAACTTAACAGTTCGCGCCTGTGTATCCATTTTGAACAACATGCGACTATTTATTTTTTTCCCGCGTCTAATCGCTCAGCCAGACTTTGCAGGTATTCAGAAATAATTAGATTCGTCGTCGCGCCAGCTACGTTGCCGAAGAAGAGATAACGAATTGCGAGACTTTTACACGCATTCAATTTTCTTCGTACTCTTTGAAGTACGCGAAGAGACAACAATGCAGAAAAAAGTGGCGTCAATCGTTCATACGATAATTACATTTACATTACATTAATTATATTTATATCTCGTACTTAAACATAATTGGACAATAACGTCGGTGTCGCGTATCTCTAAAGTAACGCCTCAACTAGTCTTGGTTTGTGCTTTTTTTCTATGACGGCAGTAAGAAACACCACTACTGGATTTTCTATACGTTTACGAGGACGAGACCTTTGCGTTAACACATTACATACTAATTGTAAGAGCGATCCGAGGCGCAAAAGTGAATTTTCACTTGTCCCTAAGAGCTTTGTCTTTGTACAATACGCCTATATTATTATTATTACTGTTACTATTATTATTCATATTTATCTAAGCCCATTCCCTATTCCTTTCCGATATTCCTCCTATCTCCTATCTATCCACCAATCTCTGATAAACTGAAATTTTAGTTTACCGATATTTCTTTGATATTGTACTGTAAATAACACGAATTGTTTTTTTGATTTATACGTTTAAGAGCTAGGGCCCGCGTCTGTCTGCATTAACCATCGTATCGTAACAGGTCTCAAGTATATTATAATGTTATTGGTATATTTGTTATATCAACGTGTCTGTTCTGAGTTAATAATATTAATTTATTAATATTCTTTGAATTTGCATTACTGACCTCAGCTGGAATATCATTTTAAGTCTTATAGCTTATAAAATCAAGATTTGCTAATGAATTACGTAGATAATTCATGGTGAACCGAGCTGCCGTTCCTCTGAAAATATCAGAGATCAGTAGGGGGATTCACAACGCTACGGTCTTAGGCGATACCAAGAGCATGGCGCCAAATCTTAGCAGCGAATCCGGAAGGAAGATTTTGTGATCATCGCCTCCGTCGGTAATGTGCATCCCAGAAGAATGTGGCGGAGAACCTCTGCCCAGCAAGCTGTTCGTTCATGATCATGTTCAGTTCGGCTACGACGGGATCTGCATTATCGACGGAGGCGACGATCACAAAATTCTACTTCTGGTGTCGCCGCTACGATTTAGCGCCATGTTTTTGGTATCGCCTAAAACCGTAGCGTTGTGCATCTCCCTACTCATCTCTGTTGCGGTCGGCTTCCTTTACTCTATTCTCCATGATATTACCCATGATTCGTCATTCGCGGTTGAACACTGTGGAATCAGTCGCCAGAGAGCGCTGCTGTTCTTGATCCAGATTGGCGTTTTCTTAAGGGAAGCGCACAGATGGCGCCACAGTAGTGCTGTTGGTTGCTCAGCTGTTTTGAAGAATCGACGCAGCCTGGCAGTGATTACCCGTGACTCGGCGTGAGATCGCTGCTCTCACGTCCAAACCCCAAACAGATGTGGAGTGACTGTCCAAATTTCTGACACATCTCGGCCACGAACACGAGGATCGTCGATTTTTCCCGTTATTGTCGAGTAACCGAGAATCGAGTTGTGTCGAGCAGAGGAACGGGCCAAGAGGAAGAAAGCAGAACAGGGAAGATCTACTCCGATCGCCATGAGCGAACTCAGCCAGGAGGAGGTGATCCTTCTTTTCTCTTTTACCTGCACGATCTTTCTGTCGTAGCCTGTCTCTCTTTCTCCACCATCTCCTCGTCATTCTACTCAGGCCGTTTCGACGGACCGCGTTCACGCGTCTCATTTATGCAAAGCGAATTAATACTGACTTGGTGGAACGTACGGAATTCCGGAACAAGAGACAATGGACTGCTTTCGAACTTTTACTTCTCTTCATACTCTAGATTCTCTTTTTCAGTTCAAATTATGTAACGGAGCTCGTACTCAATTTCCCTGACGAATTTTCCAACTTCATTGGGAATACTGTTTTAATCTTTATGCATCGATATCCTATTTTTATTAAAAGAAACATTTGTTACATCATTGAATCTGATACACTAAACTTTGAGGCTCTTGAACGATATCTATTGACTTTAAAAATAATTTTTCTATCTATGTTATTAGGCTTGACTTAATGCTCTTCTTATTATCTTAGACACGAGTACTATTTTGGTATTGGCTATCTAATCTTGTGATCTGATTTTGAATTTACATATATGTTGCGATGTTAAACTGTATATCATGAAGTAATTGATTTTCAGATGAGAAGAAGGCGATTAGCCAGGCTTGCAGGCTTTGACACTGCTGGTTCTAAGAGCAGTTCTACCGCTGAACAAGAGTCACCCAGTACTCCTGGCCCATCCAAAATTTTAGCAGGATCTATAATGTCTCCACCAATACAACAGCCGCAGGCCAGTGCCCCTATGGAAGTTGAACAGCCAGACAATAGTGAAAAGCAATGTAACACATCTGGTGTTGATGTTGATTCTGGCATTGAAAACATGGAAGTTGAAGAATCAGATAGAAAAGATCCAGTTAGATCGCGCACAACCAGCTCTAGTACTGAAGTCACAGTAGAACAGATTCATGCAATAGTGTCGCGAGTACTTTGTGTCTCTTGGAAAGAGTCCACCGAGGGGAATATATTTCTCCCACAAACAGCAGCTAATGCACTCGAGCATCAACTGGTGGATGTCTCAGACATAGCAAACTTGGCACTGATGGAGGTTCTTTGTATGTTTTCACGCGGTGAAGATCCGCTGAAAGAAATTAACATGGATGTTTCTTCGGACAGAGAAGACAGTCCAAACAGTCAAGCTAGTCCATTGCTCAGTCCTGTTGTGACTTTGCCGTCGTGTCCCTTAGCAGCACTTCCTGTTTCAAGTGGAAAAACTTCACAGCCCCAAAGTCTCGTTTATTTGCTAGACTGCTATTCCCGAGTCGCAATAGAGGAGAGAAATCACCCGAAGGTCGGCCAAATTTAAGGATGGCACGCTTGTTCCACGAAAATGGACAAAGCCTAATATATTACTTCTTATTACAGAGATCAAGCGTACCGCCATTGTCCGAAGTTCTCGCCGTACTACGTGCCCAATGCGTGCAGCATGCAAGTTTGGTTCTTCAAGGATTGATAGGCGTGTACGAAACTTCGAATTCCATTAACTCAACGAGTCCACTGTTGTATCCAGTACTTTCCCAGGAGCTTCCTCGTGGTTTCCTGCACGAGCTCGTAGCCAGAACTCACTCCAATCCACACACATTCAACAAGATATTCACCCCACTCCTACAAGGACTTTACTTGTCGATGCAACAAGGTAGTCTCGTGGGAAACACACATCGCAGACCTATCGAAGCTCTGGAGGAGCTCATAGAGATTCGTTGCGGTCCCAGTGGAAATTTACGTCCAATATGCCGTCTGATTACTCATCAGGTCCAATTTTTGCCAGACGTCATGACGACAGCGGTTGGTCGGGAGCTGGCACGAACTTCCTTCTTAGGTCCATTCCTCTCAGTCTCGGTATTCGCTGAGGATCAACCGAAAGTCGCTGAAAAATTTTTCAGCGGTAATCCATCGACGGACAAATCGATGAATTTGACTCTTCAGCAGGAGCTAGAAAGTACCAGGACTTCGCTTCACAAGATGCTCCATGCAATTTTGGCGAACAGCAATTGTCGCGAAGCTACGCTGGCCTATTTGGCTGCTCTCTTGAGACACAATGAGAAACGCGCCCAAATTCAGACCGAGGAATTCGCCTTGGCCGGCGACGGTTTCATGCTGAACTTACTATCAGTGCTACAAATGCTTTCGGTGAAGATAAAACTGGACACCGTAGACACTCTTTACCCCTTTCATCCCTCTAGCTTTGTTGAGATTAAAAACGACACCAGGCTCAAATTAAGTTCTCAGGAGGTCGCCGAGTGGATCAAGGAACTTGAAAGCAATTATAAGTGGACCGAAGCGAAGTTCCCGACGCAATGTTGGTTCCTCACGTTACACTGCCATCACGTTGCTCTTTTGCCGGCATTGCAGAAATACCAACGAAGGTTGCGAGCGATACGGGAACTCCAGAAGATGGTGGACGACCTGCAGATGACGGAACCTCAATGGAAGGACGCGCCTTTTGCTGGACAGAACAAAGAACTGATCAAACGATGGAAGCAGCAATTGAAGAGACTCGGGAAATCCAAGGCTTGCGCCGATGCTGGTCTCATCGATCCGGTTTTGCTAAGACGCTCCTTACATTTTTATACATCGGTTGCCGAAGTCCTCTTGAGTCTTCTTACTCAGACGTCACCTGGTAATCAACTTCCTGAACTACCATTGTCGCAAAATGTACCTAACAAATTCACTGCCCTGCCCGAGTGGTATGTCGAAGACATTGCCGAATTTCTGTTGTTCGCACTTCAGTAAGTATATCTTCATCTGTCGCCTTTCAGTCCCAAAAATATATTTTTATTGTCCCAGTGGCTGCTCAGCTAAATCGTATTTCAGCTAAAAGTATGTCTCGCGAAAGTTTCGCTACTGCGTTTCAATTTCTATTCTTGAGACTGAAAGGCACAGTAATGGAACGGTCATTCATGCTCAATTATATTGCTTCCGTGCAGATTTAATCCTGTGGTAGTGGCGAGCAATATGGATAATTCTCTGATCACCTGGCTCCTCGTTGTGATATGTACGCCGCACTGTATTCGTAATCCATACCTCATCGCCAAGATCATCGAGGTTCTCTACGTTATAAATCCCAGCGTTCAGGTCTGTTCTGTTTTTCTGGCTCGGAAAT
Organism: Calameuta pallipes; assembly: GCA_030142375.1. Lineage (NCBI taxonomy): Eukaryota > Metazoa > Arthropoda > Insecta > Hymenoptera > Cephidae > Calameuta > Calameuta pallipes. The sequence goes on from JARQSW010000101.1 coordinate 341,438, forward strand.
TTCAAGTCATGCGCCTACGAAGAGGAGAGTGCGTCGACACTGTCTTCCAAAAATATCAATCGTACCTTCCGCGAAAAGCTCAAAGTCTACGATGTAAACACTAATATTGGCCAAGTTCCAGCAGTGCGACGTACGATTTCTCTGGTAGACGAAGCTCCTCCCAGGCATATAACGCATATGTGATTTTTCACTTTCAGGGAAGGACAAAGACTCTGCACGAGCAGGTGATGTCTCATCCCATATCGAAAACTTTGCTTGCATCTTACTTGATGAAATTCTACACGGACGTAGAAACGACAGGATCGAGCTCAGAATTCTATGATAAATTCTCAATTCGTTATCACATCAGTCTGATACTGAAATCCATGTGGGACAGTCCAGTTCATCGAGCATCCATTGTCAACGAGAGCAATAATGGCAAGCAATTCGTAAAGTTCATCAACATGCTGATGAACGACACGACCTTCCTCCTCGACGAGAGTCTCGAGTCCCTCAAAAGAATTCACGAGGTACAGGAACTAATGTGGGACGTGAGTAGCTGGTCGGCCCTGTCCCAGGAACAGCAGCAGTCCAGATCGAGACAGCTGACAGCTGACGAAAGGCAGGCTCGCTCGTACTTGACCCTGGCCAAGGAGACGGTGTCCATGTTTCATTACTTGACGGTCGACATCACCGAGCCCTTCCTGAGGCCAGAGCTCGTCGGTCGTCTCAGCGCCATGTTGAACTTCAACTTGCAGCAGCTTTGCGGTCCCAAGTGCAAGAATCTCAAAGTCAGAAAGCCTCAGAAGTACGGATGGGAGCCAAGGACTTTGCTCAGTCAGTTGGTCGACATTTATTTGCATCTTGACTGTGATAACTTCGCTGCGGCGTTGGCAAGCGATGAAGTACGTACGCGGAATTTGAATGATCAGCCAGAAATCAGTCTCCTGGACACTCGTTTTCTCTCTTTCAGCGCTCCTTCTGCAAGGAGCTCTTCACGGACGCAGCCAATCGATTGGAACGCTCCAATATCAAGACTACCACGGAGATCGAACGCTTCATGGCTCTTGCTGAACGTGCTGCAGTGATCGCCCGTGACAATCGCGCTCGAGACGAGGATTACGGGGATGCACCTGAGGAATTCCGGGATCCCTTAATGGACACACTCATGGAGGAACCGGTTAAGCTTCCCTCGGGTATCGTGATGGACAGGGCAGTCATTGTGCGCCATTTATTGAACAGTGCTACAGACCCTTTCAGTCGGCAGCCCCTCAGCGAGGATATGCTCACTCCTGGTGAGTACCACCTACCACGGTGATAAGGTCTTCGAAATTATTCGAAGCTTAGATATTATGGCTTTTTATTATTTATTTCACTTATAGAACTGGACCTCAAAGCGAGGATTTCTGCGTGGAAGCAGCAGAAGAAGAAATCCGCAAACATATAAGTGCTGCTAAGTGATAATAACGTATCAAAGTACGAAATCGAAATGAAATAATAGAACGCATATTGGATGTGACAAACTATATTCAATACGAAAAAAAAAGACTTGCGGCAGCGAAGTGAGACCGGACAAGAGTGAAAAATTGGTGGAATAAATATGTGTGTATGTATGAGTGTATGGAAGGGATATCGTGAATTTGTGAGAATCGGATGAATTAAGAGGGAGAGAAAAAGGAAATAGAAAACAAGGCGAGGAGCAAAAATGAAATATGGAGATATGATAATTTTGCGAAATGCGTACCGCACTGTGCTAAAGCGGTACGGATATAATAATGAGAGGCGCGTGCGGTAGATGAACGCAGTGCAATGATCTCGCTATTGTGCAACAATTGCGCTCAATAAATTTACAGTTTTTATACAATAATAAATGATCGACAGACTGCAGCTAGGGAACTGCCAATATTAACTCCGAGCACGCGATATATAAGCAACTCGTTAATGTACATAAGAATGGCGGGACGCGAAGTTGGGAGGGAGGAACGTAAGAGAAAAGAAAACGAAGGAACGAGAGAAAATGTTCTTGCGTCTAATTGTGATAAGAAGACACCGACACATATTTTTTTTCTCTTTTTTTTCCCCCCCACGTTTCAAAAGTTATCACAGCGTCCTTAATACGCTCCCTTGATAAATCTTCCAACCGACCTGGCTCGACTTCCACGCGTTCTTTCAACTTTCGCGTCCATTTTTTTTTTCCCCTTTTTACTCGTTTATTTTTTCTTGTCTTTACCAACGGTCACCTGGATTCTTGGATTCCTGGACAATGCAATCATGGCATTTCTCGCGCGAAACTTCCAAATTTTCATGAATCCTGCTCGTTCATTCTCTTTTATTATTAGCACACTTATGCATATACAGAATCGCCTGGATCTTCCTTGCGACGGATGCCAAATGACCAGACAATTTGCAGAAGCTGGATGTCGCGTTGATTCTGGCGAATGAACGCTGCGTCGTGACGAGCAGGAATTGCATTTATCAGAAATGGATCGTCTTCGCATGAAATGAGAATTTTCACAGCTTCCTTTTCACAAGCCGGAGACTTTTTACGTTTATCCTTTTCTTCTGTTTCTCTTAGAGCCGGTTCCGGTAACTTACGTTGCTTATATTCGGTAGTAAGTCGCTGATTGACATTCGCTTCTTCTTGACATTGTGATATAACGTCGTGCCAGTGTATGTGAATCGCTAAAGAAATCCTTGTGAAATTTTAATAAGTTTCCTTTACGACAAGAAGAGGATCTCTCGGTTGTGGGTGGGACCGAATCCCCTTTCTATGGAAATAAAAAGACACTACTCACGCGCCAATTGTATATAGTTTTCGAATCGAATTGTAATAACATATAAATGAATTGGTTGAATGTTGGATGAAATTCAATGCGAATCGCTCGAACACGACAGAACAACTTATGGAGATTGAGAAAAAAAAAATACATTACAATTATCTGTATATATTATTCCTTAAAGTCGACAAAACTGCGCGGTCACTTCACATTTACATTAATTGATACAAAATCGACGTATATAAGAAAACAGCGAGAAAAAAAGTAACGAGAAACGCCGTCGAGCAAGCTGGATTATTCGAGGAATTAAAGCTAATATTATTTATAGAATCGCAGATATAATTGTAGTTAAAGTAATTAATTATTATTACGATGTCATTTTCATTTTGAGAAATAAAAACACTCAAAGGACCGTGTATCTATTCAATAGACATGAAACATTAACTATACATATATATAGTAATCAAACTTCATAAGGACTATTGTCAATTACGAATGTTTCTTTATTGTCAAAAATATATAAAAGTAAATTTCACTTTGGTTTGATGTAGGATATTTAAAGATTACATTAGATACATTAACGGTGTGACGGTACGTGAAAGAAATTATTCAATTGTCGATGGAACTTCCTCTACCTAATCCAGGTCTCTTTGTTAGTGATTCGCGTGCTCTACGAGATGCAGAACCACGACCAATTGCCATTACGCTCACAACTGATTCAACATCTTCCACAGCGGAGTCCATGTCGATCATTTCAGCTTCAGCCAAACCACGAGGTTCTCGCATGGTCAGCTTTGTTGGATCACTTTTCCTAACATAGTTAAAATTTTACAATCTCTGCGTTAAGATAGTTTCTCAATTATGTAAATCATATAATACTTACAGATGTTTTGATCCATAACCATTTGCCAAAGGAGCATTGACAGGTTGTTGATTATACTTGTATCGTTCTGAATGAACACTATGATTAGTTTCACTCTGCCAATCTCCAACATCATCATCTCCATCCCAACTTTCGTCACATTCAACTTGTAACTCTGGTTGTACTACAGGAGTACGCTTGACATATCCATGAGAGCGAGTGCCTAAACATGTAACAATTGAAGCATTATGACCAGACAAAAATATATATTATAAATAAATAATGAATACAAACGTTGATGCAATTCAAGATGCAGGAAACATCGCATTGGACACTTCTCCACATGGTCTGGCATCTCATGTCGAAAGAATCGATGGGTTGCATTATAAGGACAAATTTCCAGATAATCTTCAGGATAATTCTGTAAATATAAAAATAACTTCCCTACTAAATATCTAATATAATATAAATAAAAACGTGACCATGTGGTGCTAGGATTTTGAAACAAGCCTTTCTCAAAATACTTGTAAGAATAAAAGCTATGCACACCTGTTGACACTTGACAATGTGTCTCTGAATGCGACTCCTTGCAATACGGTGATTTTTATTGTAAGGACAAGTCACAACCGAATCCGTAGAATCCATTTTCTCTTAGTCTAATGAAGTCAATCTTGTCGCCATTAAAAGAAAGGAAAGGACCAGAAAGGACAATGCTGGACAATGCGATTCAAAACCGACCGTTTCTTTTTCTATTGAAGTCAAGTTTGGCCGACAAACAGCAGATGAAAATACGTATCAATATTTTTGAGAAAGTTCAACGGTTCGTTGAATTATTCAATTATAAAAATTCACCCTAGTACAGTTTAACAATTGATTACAGCATTGAGGAGGGTAAAATAGGTAAATTCGTTTGTCTGTTCATTTAAACATTTCTTAAAGTTACAACGTTTATATTGCATACTTTATTTACTGATTCGTTAGAATATCATGGAATGTACATACCGAAGTATATTATGATAGTTTATTATAGTCTAATAAAAAACATTAGCATTGTCTATCATTTTTCTTTGTTCAAGAGATATAACAGTTGTTTAAAAATAAGTGGAAAGGACTTTAGACAAATCTCTGATTCTATTGGAAAATGGCCAGATAAACATGATCACCTATGCATTGTTGAGAAAGCTCTTTCAATCTTATTTGTTTTTTTTTTCACTTTTTGGCAACAAGTGTGACAGTCAATCGAATCTTTGAAAATTTAATTTCATATTTGGAAGACACGTGTCCATTAGTCATTTCCATTGAATCATGTATTGTTGAACATCGATAATTGAATTAATAATTCAATTAATATAATGCAAAAGGCACGTCTTTACAATGTGTAATACAATATGTATACATAGATTTGATGTAGCATAGTAGGATTCCATAATCTAGATACATTAATAACGTTGTATATATATGTATTTATGATCTTGGGACGGAATACATTAGGGGTTTTCCTAAATAATATACATATTAATGTGTAAACGTGTATGTCGTGTAGTATATCCTCAGCACTTATACAGGGTTTTCAACAAAGTAAAAAAGATTTGCACAGATTGAAGTACACTTTGTATTAAGTGTACCTATAATATTTAGAACTAGCTCCCATCGTCATTGAATCAATTTCCAATACTTATTCATCTGTAGACATATATTCCACTGAAAACGAGGTACCTTCTTTGTATTGTACATGGAAAGCCATGTTGAAAATCCTGCATCATCTCACATAACTTAATTACTAATACAATATGGGTCCCTGTTCCTCCAGAGGAATGTGAAAAAGTAAATAATACATAAAATTCCAAGTAGACACTAATGCTGCCTATATGCAAGAAGTACAAAGACTGAGATATTTTAATAGAATGTTCATAAATGTTATCTCAAATTATCCTTGTCTTCCTTCGAGTGCAAATATTACATTCACACAATGTTATAGTATCAAAAATATCAAGTACAAGCTTGCCTTTAAGTATACGTGAGTGTAATGACAAGAATGAATATAGGTAAACCTGAGAAGTTGGCAAATTCTGACAAACATTTTGTAAAATAATTTTTGTTGAATCAATCGACTTGCACAGGTTTCACTGCTCTTTTTTTTTTGTTATCGTTGGGTCCAAAGTCATTGCACAGCACGCCGATAATCAATATTCGATTTCAGTCTGTGTAAATAGGCTCGTTTCCATGCTAATATGGAAAAATAAAAGGGAAGATCGGCTGCTGCATTGCATGGCGATCTACTACAATGCAGCTCCACGGCACTGTGGTTTATTTCATAGAGATTCCTGTCAGAGATTATTCGTAGTGTGGGCTCAGCATGTCATTTATTATCATCCAATTGAAATTTTAATTATATCGTGTAAAAGCAGCTCATCAGAATTCGCTGAACGATGTCTGCAAGCAATTTCTTATTACGACGAGGCGATACTCGACACTACGAATGATCCCATAGTATAAGGGATAAGTATATATATAATTTCATGTATATATATAAAATTCTAAACCTCCACGCACACAGTGGTTTCTCATAGACTGCCTAAAGTTGCGTAGTGATTACTGTCTTACGAGTAATAACAGTGTGTTGCTTCGCAAGCGTTTGCGATGTGGATTGTGAAGGTTCAGCAACGAGCCAAGGACTGATATCTGAAGCAGCCGGAACATCGTCCTGAAAGAAAAGATTCTTAAGGCATAAATTCCTGAAGAAGACTTCAGAGGGAAATCGGTACTAGAATTTGTTAAAGGTGACATCGTTATTGAAGAATTACTTTTAGCACGGATGAAGAAAACGAAAAACGAAACGAAAACCAAAGGTCCAAGAAACACGAGCGAGCCAGCAAGCAACAAATTCTCACCTTGTGCACGGTAGTCGTGGTAGTTTGTATCTCTTCAGTCTTCACAATCCGCGCCCCGGTTTTGGGCTTCTCAGGTTCCGTCTTCCTTTCCGGAGAAGGCTGTTCATCTTTGAAAGGATTCAAGAGTCCTAGGAACGGATTCGAATCGATAAAGGGATTCGTGTTTTTCTTGGCTTCTTCTTCGTCCTTCCGGCGCTCCTCGACGGTCGTCATTTCGACGTTGGTGAAAGGATTGAAAGGATTCTGAGATTGATTAGGGGTCTGAGGTGGAGCTTGGACTGTGGATTGTGGTTGAGTTTGGGCCTGGGATTGATTGTTCGATACCTTGGGACTTAGTCCCGTAGTCTTCTGTTCGATCTGGCCCCAACTGTCCAGAGAGAAATGGGTAACTGTCACTGAGTCGTCTGTTGCTGGTTTCGAGGTCGCCGATGATCCACTCACGGATAGAGTCAGCTTGTCTCCACCCTGACGTACAAGCAATTTAAGCAACTTAAGCGAATTAAGCGACGTAAGCAACGTTAGCGGCATAAAAACGCACAGGATTTTTACTTTTTTAAAACATAAATATGTTTTCGCTTACAAAAACGTGACACAACAAAAACAACAAATTTTCTTTTGCCTTTGTCTTATTCTATGCAAATTTTTATACAGGTACAAACAAACATTAAGAAAAATCAAAGGATAAAATAGGAATTCCTTAATGATTATAGCAAGTAAACTCACTGTATGTATTATTAATATGGAATTTTCATTGATGAATGATAAACTTACCACGGAAACAATGGTTGCAGCAGCATCTGAATGTTGATTCTTGTCATTGAGGAGACTCGAAGCATTGTCAGCCGGAGTAACGGATACAAGATTAGAATTTTTTCCGAGTTCTAAGGTTTTCGCTTTGAGGATATTGCACTTTAAGGATTCAGGAGGAATTGGTGTCCTGGGTGGAAGAGATCCTGCACCACCGACCTGATTATTCGGTACGAGCTGAGTGGAACAAGCTAATGATTCTCCAGTAAGACTCGGTTTGACTGGTTCTACTTCTTTCTCTGAAGTTGAAACGGCTGTCTGATTTCTCGGCTCTGGTGGTTGCTGATCCTTTGCTAAACTCTTCAATAGGGAGTCCACCAGTGGTGAAGATGCGCCTTGAACGCTACCCGAATCCGAGGACTTTGTGCTGCATCGGCTTGGCTGACGCTGCAAAGTTTCTTCATCTGCTGAGAAAATACAACAAAAAGATTAAATATTGTTTCGTGAACAGGCATAATGTTTTGTCGCGGCACCATAGTAATATAAATTTACTGGTAGTTGTTGTAGTGGTTGTTGTCGTGGCAGTTGTATTCGATGTTTGAGGGACGTCGGTTTGCCTCTGCCGCTCTCTGAGAACGTGACTTTGTCTTCTGGCATAACGTTGACTTGGTCTTCTTTCAAATTGTACGGTTCTCCGAGCTCTGTTCAGCTGCGTCGTTTGAAATTCTGTCTTGCCCGAGTATCGGAAGCGAGAACCCATCCTGAAGAAGTTCTGTCTACCGCTGGCACCTTTTACAGGTGCTCGTAATCTGAAGAAGGCATGATGTTCTACTGCACACTTCCATAAATGCTTGCAGGCCTTCTCATTGACCAGACGAAAGACGAAGGTGTGCTCCTGTTCGCCACGCCCTTCGTCATCTTCCTCGACAACAACGAGCGTAAGCTTCTTCTTCTTAAAATCCAAGCGTCCGATCTTCGGCCAGAAGAATAAACCAATTTTTTGAGTTCCTTCGAAGACGAGGATACCGGTTGGAGTAAGTCCTAATGAATATTCGCAGGCATCTTTGCCCAGGACCGTATGCATATCTACACCGTACATATCCAACCATTTGGCCTTTGAAAGATAGGCAGATTCTGCTTGCGCAGGACTCAGACCAGAGCACTTGACATACTCTTCAAGAATTTCTAGCTCCATCTGCTCCGTTTGGCCAGGTACGAATCGGAATTCAGATACAGTTGCTGCACTGTGTGTTGAGGGATCATAATCACCCAACTCGGCTGTAAATCAAAAGAAATAACGAAAACAATATAATAAGATGTTAGAACAATTAGTATCTTCCCTGTGGACCCACATTGCAAATCTATTAATCATTTTTATTTATTAATAAGTTTTTCTTACATTGCAATGCCAATGCTGCCAATTGGACAGCAACGGGATGAGGACAGTGCAATCTTCCTTCAAGAACATCCTGTTTTAATTGCAAGAAGAATTGATAGCGCGTCAATTCTTCTCTCAGTGTATTTGGCTCGGATGAATAGAACTTCACTTTTAGCCTCAGAGTGTATGGTGGGCCAACTAAATAAAAATTCAATATTAAAATATGTATACATTATACAGTATTGCATAACAAAAATAAGCATACAAATGATATGTACTTTTAACTTGTTTCTTAATTGGTTTGGTAGGATCAAGCCAATGTTGAACATTATTACTATCTGTATACTGTAAACCAAAATAATCCTTCTCAATGAGATCCAGGCTATAAAAGACTTGTTCGTACAAGTCACTGGCCAAAGCCTTTTTCTGTAACAGAATATAACAACATACATTCCTGAGTTACGTTGCAGCATATACTTTGATAATGAATCTGAAGCTATTCGGAACAATATTCAAACTGTATTAGTCTTAAATATAGAAAGATATAAGCGAAAGAAGTAAATGATAAGGCCTGCATTTACATCGGTGCTCCAAAAACTTACAGAAAGTTCAATTGGTAAATCTGTTCCATCGAGGAGAACAACGCGACACTGAACAACATTTTTGTTGCTGAGCAGCCGTTGATTCTTGATTTGGGACGAAGCAGTCTGTCCGCCAAGACTGCGTCCCCGCCGACGCGATAGAAATCGCAGCATTTTTTCTTATTAAACCGAGCTAACTAAAGTTTGACTTGAACATTTCACATCGGACGGTCTGACGCTATGATGCGTCGATCATTTATGTCCTACTGAACACTCGAGGGAGCAAAATAAAGCGAAACCTAAACAAAATCGCTCGTATTTTGACAACGATGGCCATTTGTGGGCCAACTAGAGGAACACGATCCACGAATAACAGAGAACAAAGATGCATGCATTGACAGAGAAATAACTGTTAACTAGTGACAAAAAATTGACTCGTTCATACGCCTATGTACTTTTCTGGATTACCTCAAAAACGAGTATTGCCTATTTCTATCAGAGATATGAATTACGTGGGGTTGCTCTTAATAATAATAGATACGTAAGCAAGTGTTATCGATGATTTTTATGGCAGAGTTATAAATCCTAATAAAAGTAATTGAAGAATTAAGATTGGAGCACGTTTGGGTTGCATCGGCCATATTTGTGTCGCTGACCTAAGCGGCTTATTGCTACGCCGATGCTGAGCTGGGGTTGGCTACTTCACTAAACTTCACTGAACTCCACTACTTCGCCAAACTGAAGAGTTTCCTCACTCCGGTGGAAACGTTTCGATGGGTATCATACGAAACGTACACTGCACGTATAGGTTATACGAAAAGTGTTGCGGGGACTATGTTCTAAACAGAACATCCATTTTCGTTGATTTTCTCTGAGTGCCCAGACTTGTATATAAGATCATGAGTGCGACGACGAAGGTTACGGCATCCAACAATGCAAAATCCTATGGGAAGATTGTGTTAACTTTACAAAATTGCCTTTTGCCGGAGGAGAAGCTCAACTCAACACCCTCGCATCTAGATGGTTTGGACGCAGAAACAGAAACCGACCTGAGAATTCTCGGCTGTGAACTCATACAAACTGCTGGAATTCTATTGAAATTACCCCAGGTATTTGAAAAGTTCTGCAAGAAATATATAGCTTACCTATTCGTACGTGTAAATAACGTAACGTAACGTAACCTCGTTTTCTGGAATCCATGCTTGTTGCATTGTTTATCACTAGCAATGCTCAAGCGTGGTGAGTGTACAATCTTTAATTTAATTTGGAATTTGTTTTTCATTTATTAATTAAAATCTACATTTATTTGTAAAATAACATTTTAATATTCAGGTTGCAATGGCTACAGGACAAGTTATTTTTCAAAGATTTTACTATAGTAAATCTCTTGTACGCCATAACATGGAGACAACAGCAATGGGCTGCATTTGTTTGGCCAGTAAAATTGAAGAGGCTCCGAGGAGGATAAGAGATGTGATTAACGTTTTTAATCACATTAAACAAGTTTCTGGGCAGAAGTAAGTTTTAAAAAATTTATTGTCTTTTTTTTTTAAATGAAAGTTATTAACCAATTTCGTAATTTCCTTACAGACCGATACAGCCTGTTATCCTTGATCAGAATTACGTGGCATTGAAGAATCAAGTGATAAAATCAGAACGGCGTGTTCTAAAGGAATTAGGATTCTGTGTCCACGTTAAGCATCCACACAAAATCATTGTCATGTATTTACAGGTAAATCATTCATCATTATTGGAGTTAACATTCCTTCACTATACTTTGTTTATATATTCTGAAAATATTTGTACATCAATATAGAACTATTTTGCCTTTGATCCTTTAGGTGTTAGGCTACGAGAAGAATCTTGCTTTGATGCAAAAATGCTGGAATTATATGAACGACTCACTCCGTTCAGATGTATTTCTTCGGCATCAACCAGAAACCGTCGCTTGCGCCTGCGTTTATTTGGGTGCTCGTCAATTACAACTTCCACTGCCATCATCACCTGCGTGGTTCTGCCTTTTTAAAGTGACTGAGGTGTCCATCAGGGATGTTTGTAGAAGAATTCTTAGGCTCTACTTCAGACCCCGAGTAAGGCCTGAACAGTTAGAAAAACGAGTCGAAGAACTCCGCCGTAAGTACGAGGAAGCCAGAACGAAAGCCAGAGGGGAAACTGATGGTCATACACCAAGTCCACCCTTGCCTAAGCACCATAACGCATGGGGTGGTTTCATTAGTCGTAGTGGAACTCATGCTGTACCTGAAAGGACTAAGTCACCAAGGTACATTGATTTTGGTACTGCCTATATTAACGATCGTAAACTTTAAATGCGTTTAATTAATCTATACTGGGTGATATAGAAATGGCTAAGTCATAGGCGGTTAATATTATTTGTAATTATTAAAGAATATATTTTCAGGCGATCGAGGACAGCGAGTACGTCACCATCACGTGGAGAGAGTACGAAGCATTCGAAAAGAAAGAAGCATGGGAGTAGAAGCCGTTCACGGAGTCACAGTCACGGGAGATCGAGGAAGCCGAAGAAGGCGCAGAGACGACGATCGGGTAGTCACAAGTCCTCCAGGAGTCGATACAGGTCGAGAAGTCGTTCAAGGGATCGCGACACGGAGAAATCCAGTAAACATCGTAGCAAGCATCGACGACACTGAATTCGAGTGCGCTCAAGCATCGATAATTATTTTTTAATCCGAAAATACCAACCAGGGGATTTCCAGGAACTTGACGTTGGACATTCGTTGATTGGTGCCTCTTGTTGAGTTCTTTGTGAATTCGCTAAACGAACTTTTGGTTCGTAAATTTCTTTTAGAAAATAGAACTTTTATACCGATAATTTAGTGCTGGGGCACACGGTATGAGTCATACGGTGCACCTTTGGGGTAAACGTTATACAGTGGACAGGTAATAGACAAATGGAAGGACGGAAACCCTCGGGTATTTAGAAAATCAGGTATACTTTCGCCTTATAAGAGTAATAATAAAAAAGTGTAAACGTATGAATGTGTGAATATTTGTTGTGAAGAGAAAGAAATGAAAATTTTACAGTTTTAAAAACGTGCACGAGTGCGTGTCGATCCGGACGTATTTAAAAAAATTTCGTGATAATTCAGTCTCCCGTCTATAATATTTGAGATTGTAAATAGCCAATAGAGGATAAACATTCTATGTTGCAACACTGGAGCCTATTTTTTTGAAGAATCCAGGAGGCGCAGCTTTAAGCTTCTCCTCGGGTATTATGGCGGAAAAATCGAGTTTTTTTAGTTGGGGCAATACCATGATGACAAAGACTCGATAAGAGGGTTCATTTTCTATTGGATTTCCATGAAGAGTCAGGTTACGTAGTATTTTTAATTTACGTAGCTTTGTTATCTGTCCGATGTTTGCCAATTGATTGCCATGCAAGTAAAGAATTTTCAGTTGTCGTAAAGTCATGATTTCGTCTCCTATTTCAGTCAGATTATTGAAGGACAAATCCAACCAAGCTAGTCTGGATGGATCTTCTAGAATCTGGTTCACCAAGTTACCCAAATTTGACATGGAGCTCAAAGAATTATTATTCAGCCACAGCGTACTTGTCAGGAATTTTCTATTCGATGACCTTGATGGAATCTTTCCTGTTCGTGTTGAACGTGCAGTCTCCTTAGCCAGATCTCTAGAATCATTCAACGTACGTAGAAGCAAAACTATATCCATATTTTAAACTCCCACTCTCTTCTTCTGCCTTCGGGTAGCCACAGAAGGGGAGTTACACATTTGATAAAAAAAATGGTTAAATTACCATCCATATTTGTAGCTTTTTTATATGACAGATCAATTGGTGGCCCAAGATCCACTTCCTCACGTTCGTTTCTGCGGTAATGAGAAACTTTTGTGGCTGCCTTGTCGGAGCTCATCTTCCTTCCTCAATTAAGGAAATAATTATTTAAATAATAAGTCAAATTAAGCCACAAAAATTAAATGAAGAAAGTTAACATTTTAATGAAACAATAGACAATCACACTATTCTCATTCTTAGCGATTTCAGATATACTGGGGAAATTCATTTCCATCTACTGCAGATGATCAACTTCACGACATACCCATTTTTTAATAATTAATTTATAAAATTAAAACCAATTCAGTTTTTATAATTGTGTTAACTTCCTATGCATGACTACGTTATTGTATAATTTTCAACGAAGTGGTATCATATGCAGGGATGAGTAGGGAGATGCACAACGCTACGGTTTTAGGCGATTTAAAATTCTTGCTGCATTAATAATTAATAATATTACTGAACAGAAAAATCGAGTCCTCAAATCAATTCGAACCAAAGACATCGACCAATGGAAAAGTTGCTTTGGGTTTGATTTATGATGTCGCAGCTCTAATACTATTTGCCCATTGGTACCCATCAGCAGTGCTTTTTGCTCTATCGGTAACGTAGGCATTCTAATCGGTAACCTGTGATTTACTCTGGTAAGATAGCTAGTCTATTTATATATTTTTTACCATAAAACTCGATGCGGCTGAATTGCCTGATTCTCAAGCACGTTGTTTCGCTTTAATAAGAAAAAAAGTTAAAGTTACTTATGATTAACCACCATTAGATAGACTTGGCATCCATAAAATAATTAATCATCTGATTATACAAATGCAGTTTCACGGGTTAACTGTTAGATGGCGACACTCGTGCAACCTAAATTGTTTGGCAGTTTCCGTTTTACCCGGTAGAATCATCGGTTTTGTTTCCATCGGAGTTGAGTGGCCAACTATTCCTGCTGTATAACTATACTTCAGTAAACTATAATTATACATTCGATATATTTCAATTCCCATTCGTCCCCGTGTAAACAGCCATTTGATACATCTTTTAGTTCGGCAAAGTTTCAAATAAATTAAAAAATGGCTGACTGCTTGCGAAGACTTCTTTCAAAGGATACGATCAGCGGACCCAAAGCTCGTGTTCGAGTTGATTCTAAAGCATTTCCGGTGAGTACGATGTTAAATGATTGATGAAACTTCATCGTTTTGTTTCAAAAAATGAATTAAGGAGTCGGAAGACAGTTTTATCATGTTTAAAAGTCGAGTATAACAATGACGCGGTACGCAAAGGGCTGGCGTCATTACCTCGACAAATAGAATGCGAATTACTTATTACCATTAAATTCGAGAATTAGATCATAATCGTTTCAGTGAAAAAAAACGTCGTTTAGGGATTGATCGAGTGAAGGTAACGTAATAGCGGTCTAAAGATTAAATAGAATAATATCGAAGAAGCGACGTGTCCGTGGAAGCAGTGGGGCGTTCAATCCTCCAGTCACATTTGTAACACGTATTCCCTTGTAAATGTTTGATAGAGTGCGCGAGTACACGGAACATCCTGGTCCTATAGCCTCAGCACAGCAGGTAACTGTAACACCGACGTGGCGGACGCCCCTCGCCCCGTGAACTATGACCCGGACACGTGGTGCAAGCTCCGCAGCACTTAACCGGCCCCCCCAGCCCCACCAATCCCGTAACCTGCCCTGACTGGCCTCACAGCCTTCGAGCGAACCCCTCACGTCCTATCACCAGGAGATGTCAACCTGCGTCCCAGATGCAGCTTGGACTCTCCTCTTCGGATACCCTAGGTAGTTTCTGTATTTTTAAAAGAACTCGTCCGACACCACGATCGAAGAGTCGGATTCGCCTCTTATGACTCATGTAAATTATAAACTGTAAGTTTATTCATGTCGCTTGGTATGATTTATACTATAGCCGTCTAGAGTCTCTCTAGCTCGAGGAAGAGGGGCTGCGAGGAGTATCACTGCACGTGGTGAACATCGTGCACGTCGGTGTACGGCAGTTCTACGGGACAGCTGAGGAAGGTGTAAGTGCGCGAAGAAGTGCAAGTGGAGACTGTTACCCGATTTAGTGGGATAATCGGCATCCTGACGTTTCAAGGAGATCCGGTGAGTAAAGCAGGTGGATCCTGATCGAGTTCGAATAGAGTTTGAACGTCGTCCTCGAGGAAATCTTGGCACGAGCACTTCTCCAGCAGTTGGGAAAAGAAACTGAGTCTGGAGAAGCGTGGCTATGGAGTTGGTTGTCAAGTAGTTACCAGTAGCTTCTGTGTGGTAGAACCACGGAACCCGGGGAATCCCAGTGGCCTTTGGGCGAAGATGTGGAAAAGTTAACGTGTAAGTAATCTCAGTGGGAAACGTAGATTTTGCACGGAGACGCGCCACGTAAATCGGCAATAGATAGCGTTATGGAGTAGTGGCTTGCCAGAGGATGCCAATGGATGCCAATGGACGCCAATAGACGGCAGTGGGTGGCAGAGGATGCTAGTCGTCGGGACAGGACGTCGTAGATAAATTGCAGAGATGCGGATATGCTTGCGCGGTGCCCGTTCGGGCGTTACGCGTTACCCGCGTAGAAGATCTTCGCGTTCCTTGCTGACTCTGCTGCTCCTCCAGACTCCTCTTCATCTTTATGCCTCTACACTCTCTACAGTCTCTGGTACGCTCGTTACGCTACTTTACGGAGAGACATTGGTCCGGTCTGATATTCTACGTGGTGGTAGTGCCGTGTGTATGTCTAGGATATACCTATAAATATATTAAGCCGTAGACGTTCCTCAGGAACCCGTGGTTAGACTAGCTTTTGGAATTTTTTTAAATTTTGCTCACAAGACATTCTTCCACAGGGACTGGGTGCCTCTTCGTTACCCGATATCCGATAGCCGATACTGACTAGGATTCTCGGATAATTCCTACGACCTTCCCATCCGGATTGGCTCTTTCCTATAACCTCGACGTCCGTCCCGACGCCCGTCCCGACGCCACTTCAAAAACTTACCCAAAACCGATACTACTGGCTGCCAGGATTGGCTGGCTCTGCTTCTCTTGGATTTCTACCATCAGCGGGTTACTAATACCAGAACCGCTATTGGATCTACCAGAACCAGGAGAACCTGGTCTCATCTCGTGGTTCTGATGTCATCCTGCAGATTCGCAACCCTCGTCAGGAGGTTCATCCATGCGAAGGACTAATTGGCTGAGATCGCGAAATGGCCGACCTTAACGAGCCGGTTGTCCCGTGCGACGATCGACTAAATATCTCACCCTGAGACCGACCCCCTTACTTCAGCCAGGACTGAAATTCGCAGGCGATATCTCAGGACACGCATCGTCTGTTCGTCACGTTCGATTTGCCTTCTGGATAACTTATCACACACGAATACCTACTGGAATACGCAACCACCCTCTTCCATTATGGCTCCTCTTGGACTGGTAATTTAGCCAAGTCTGAAACTTGCCGACACGCCAAAGTTTTCGTGGTAAAGCGCGAAACTCCAGTTGCTAACTTTTTTCTTTTTCATCTCCACGTCGGAAATGAAACAATGAATTCCGCGAATTTGCAAATCGCCCTAAACGCTCGAGGTGGATGAAGCATTTTCTCACGGGGTGGGTTTAGGGTAAAACCCAGCGGAGTAGGACACAGCGGAGGACGGGGACGAACGTCAGCTGGCCAATATGGAGATGTGTTTTTTTTTTTCTCCTCGTCAGCTCAGACCGTGAATTTGTATCTTTCTGAAGACAACGGCAACCCTTAAGGACGTCCCTTACGCTCTGCCTCCTCATATCTTCTTACTCTTCTAGCCCTGGCACGTGCGATTTACATAAGCGGCTCTCACATTCCTTCCTTCGGGCTCTCTCTCTCTCTCTCTCTCTCTCTCTCTCTCTCTCTCTCTCTTGCTCTCTCTCTTGCTCTTTCGTGCTCTTTATCCTACGGTATGGTATTCCCACGAAGCTCCGGGAAATTTATCGGCCGTAATATGCATATTCAGAAGCACATGTTTCTTTATTAACCCGATCGTACTAGTAGGACTCTACCCAGGGCCGAAATTAAAAGAGCATCGCGACGTCGTAGTTTCGCGCGAATTTCCACCTACTGGATGCTTCGGAGACGTCACGATGCGCACGCCTTGTTCCCTCTCTCTCTCTCTCTCCCTCTCTCTCTCTCTCTCTCTCCAGCTGAAAGCGTGCCGAACGTGTTGGACGTGTTGTCCCTCAAATGGTTCTACGAAAAGCTTCCATGGATCGAGTACGATCTTTTTATATCCGACCCTTGCCGGGATCCGCTCATGCGTCGACGATTCCATCCTACATTCAGGAAAAGAGAAAAAAAAAGGATACACCAATACACGTATAACCTATATATTTTCATGGATGAAACAAAAGAAAAAAATAAAAGGAGAAAAGGATTCTATACCGGGTCGTTAACGAGATTGCGATTTACGATACACGAGAGAAAAGTTGGACTAAATCTGTCGCGCAAGATCAAAGGTCAATTAACACGGAGAACTCCTAATTAAAATATAAACGATCAAGAGAAATAAATTCAAGACCTCATATCCTTTTTGGAGTATTTTTTTTATTAAAATCCAACAATGGGATATTTTTGTTAAATTTTATAAAAAAAAAAAAAAATTTGTTTCTACGTATTTCACGTGATCGCGAGCCAGTCTCACAGTCAGTCATCTTAGATGGTAGATCAGCCAGATGATCAGGGTGAGGATGGATACGTGGAGATAGATTTCCTCTGATTCCTGGATTCAGGACTGGAACGTGGTCCAGGAGTAAGTGTACCTAAGGGAGGATTGCAAGAGAGCGGACGAAGGAAGGAACGGAGAGCATCTTAGAGTGGCGGTGACAGCATCCTCGGCAACAGGAGCGTGAGAAGGATAGGCAGAGGCGGGGTGAAGGTTGGTACGAGAGAAATACCCGCATCGATCGGATTCCTTCGGAGAGAGCGCAATGAAAAGCACCTTTAAGAGTCGTTCGCGAGTGGTGGGAGATTTCCTCTCTCCAGGAACGCGAGCGACTTCTGAGAAGAGAGATGGAGAAAGTAGAGATGACATCAGCACGGAGCAGACAGAGATAGAGAGAGACTGGAGGCCACCGGTGGTGGAGGTGGTGGAGGTGGTGGAGGTGGCGGTATCGTGGAACGAAGAGGCAGGAGGCACTTGGAGTATTTATATAGCTCGGCTTCCAGAAACTTTGCAAGAACAATTTATTACGGATATACGTACCATTTAGAGACTCTCGAGTTATTATGAGATCGAAAAGCTTATCGGACTTCGTCGCCTCCACGATGCCGTCTGGAACAACAACGCTGCTGGTTATTTATTTCTGGTGGATTTTTGGAATTTTCACACTGACCTCCGAACAAGTAATGCCCTTCTAGGGGATATTTTACACGCGAACACAATATGGGCAGTGGGATAGGATCGATTAGTTTTAATTAGAGATTCAATGTTTTTTGGATAAAAATCCAAAATTATCTCAACGGACATCGATCGGACTGGGATGCTGCGGTGGAAGTGGAATGTCGTGTCAGAAGAGGCCACGAATTTAACCTTTATGCAAGGCGGGAGGAAGTTGTTTAAAAGGAGAATGCTTGGCGACGTAATAGCGTATTTGAAGTTGCGAGAGCTGCAACGGGAATTAAGGGATGGAGGAGGGGTAGGAGGAGGTTGGAAAGGAGGAGCAGGAGGTGGAGGTTTCATTATTCGTGCTCGCTCGGCCCATTAGGTAAATTAAAATATAAATGCGATAAAATATTATACGTGCTGTCGAAAAAGAGAAAATGGAAGCGCAACTACCGGAACTGTCGATACGTTCGCCATAATGCGTTTTTCACTGGGAGTTTATTATTTTTCGTTTTATTCGCTGAGCCAATCCTCCTCGTCCTCGTTATACATGTACACGTAGCATCCTCTTTCATCTTCTTTTACCCCCTTCGGGCTGCATGTCGCAATTTATGCGTCAACGATTTTAATAGGTAGCCGCTTACTGGCAGTGCATAATATAATGCTTAGTTCACACTGTCCGTGACACGCATACAGTTAACCTGTCGTTGGATAGGTGGGAAAAGTCGGGCGGAGCTACGATGGTAATTCGATTAAGCAGTCAGGTAGGGGTTGATTTCTTAATGGTTATGTACGGTGCTTTTGGATATTGGAGAAAGAAACAGGGTTGTTTTGATTCACCCTCGAAATTCTGGAATTACAAGGAAATAATAAAATCCACTTGTTACGCTGTTGACTAGATGACGAGATGAGGAGATCCTGACGAATTCGATGAGCCAACCAGTGCGACGATGGACCAGTGAAGCGACATACACACGTGGCAAGGGAATTGGGGATGAAAGGCAAGAGAGAGAGAGAGAGAGAGAGAGAGAGAGAGAGAGAGGGTGGACCAGCAGGAGAGGGTGAGTAGCAAGTGGTGAGCTTCGACCGTTGCCAGGGCAATGAATCGCGGATTGATGCAGGGATCGCCAGGACCAGCCTCCGCGTCCTGGACCAGTTAGCCGCACAAATTTCCACGGGGTTGATTCAGCCTATTACGGATTCGCCTAGTCGCAGGGGATGATTGCTGAAGAAGTCTTCAGAAGTTAGCCGACAACAAGACCAAAAAAAGAGTATCGTTCACTCATGGGACATATGGATAAGGGTTGTTCCTTGAACTTGGATCGAGGCGGGACTCCGCACTGAGGTTGCGGGGGGTTGAAAATTCTAAGGGTGAAACTGGAATAAGGATTTCTGAGAAAGATAATACCCAAGAAGGAGTCTTGCTGGAAGAAAGGAGAAGTTGCGAGAAAGGGGTTCGCGGTAGCGAAAGGGGGTGGAAAAAAAAGTTTGGTAAAACTTGGTAAAGCACAGCGACGCTCTGTAAGGGTTGGCAGTCCGAGGGGTGAGAAGAGGGAGCGGAGTTCGAGGATGAACGAGGGAGAGGATTGCTGAAGATTGGCGACGTAGCCACGTAGAAGCTGACGGCAGCGGTGCTGGGTACCGGCGGCGAGGACGCCCTTGTCCGGGGGTAACTTTTCTCAGTGTGCGCCTTCCGTCTCGGTAAGGGTGGTAGGTGTTCCTACCCCCTCCGTAGTTAGTATATATAGATGTTATCGTTGGCCGCGTGCACGAGAGGAGGACCTCGAGCGTGTGCGCGCCGGGAAAGTTTCGCCGAGAGTTTGCGAGAGCGTCTGCGAGGCGCGCGAGGCGAGCGAGCGAGGGAGGCCGACGCCGAGCGTCGCGAGGCAGTTCCCGCTAAGCGGCCGCGTCGTCCGGTGCCAGTAGCGTCGAGCGCCGCGGCAAACAGAATTTAAAGCCCGCAAGCTGCCCGATCGAAAAGAAAACAAATTTTTTTGCCTTTTTTTACTCAAATCAAAATCGTTACCAATCGAAATCGACCGATCGATCAATCGAATCTCGCGCCTCACTTCTCACGCTTGACGCACGAACTCGCGAAACTTTTTCACGAGTTTACGCGAAGTTTCCCGAAGATTTTACGAGTACCTACGCTTTCGCCGAGGCACTGGGTGATTCTGCCGCGAGGTGGCCGCGCGCGAGGTCGCTTCTCGTGAGTGGAGCTTGCGCTTACTCCCCACTTCGCTCCTCTTCTCTCCCTACTATCCCCCCCCTCTATTCTCTTTCTCATTCTCTCTCTCTGACTTTTCCTTTCCCATCTTTCTCTCTTTGTCTCTCTCTCTCTCTGTTTTTTTTTGTTCTCCATCTATCTCTCACGCTCTGTCCCTCTCGCTCACTCTCACTCTCACTCTTGTTCACGCTCTCTCCCTGTCTCTCTGCCTAGTGAGATATTGATTTCCCTTAGCTGACTCCCACGAGGGCTGGCAGGCTGGCAGGAAGGCTCCTCTCGCTCACTCGCCCGCTAGCTGCTTCGCTCGCCTATACCTTCCACGAAACACGGGCCGAACTTGCGCGCGCGCTGGATTTCCTTTATGCTTTTATACGGCACGCGGCGCTGCCCGACGACACCGACGCTACTTGCTCCCATCACCGCGCGCGCCTTTCCCAACTCTGGTAGTAAAGCTGCGACGTCACTGCTGCCACCGGACGACCCTGATACACACTGATATAACGATACTCTTGCCCTGTCTATGATACTGTACACTTAACCCTCTCTCCTCTGGCAGACACCTGCATCCCGCTCATGGCTGATCTACTCCTCGTTGACTGTTTACCTATCCATCCACTCGGATGCTGTGCCATGCTCCCTACTTGTCTACTCACTCATCTGCTCATCCAATCGGACCACCTGTCTAGTAGCTAACTCCTGTCAGCAGGTGGGAGCTCGACCACGTGTTACTGACTAGCTCCGATCCAATAAGGCTACCCACGTGGGTTCACTAGATTATTTATTAGGGTCATTCGTTATCTTTATACGAATTAAATATTCTGACAGTTTTTATCATTTTTAGGAACATTCTATTGACGAGAGGAATTATGTTCGACCACGTGTAGAGTCATTCCCTTGATATAGGCTGCCGCTCTACCATCCTATACTCTGCGTAGTACATCCAGTAGAATAGAAATCAATGTCCCATTGACGTGACATATCCCTGACTCGAGGGAGACTTTGGAAGCGCGTGGACCGCGCAGGAGGTCGCGATACGTAACTACGTATTTCGAATGCCCGTCTACGAGAACATCGCTTTCGTAAATCCACCGGTGCTTTGCTAACTTTGCAGACCGTCGCCATATTGGATCATGCGCCCCCCGTTCTTGCCTCTCCTGTCGGCTAGTCCGAGTGACTTGAAACTTTTTTTTATTTACCATACCGAACGTCCCCACCGCGGCAGACGTGCCCTCGTGGCCACGATCTCCCTTTCTTTCTCGAGTCTCAACCCTAAACCAACCCCCTCGTATCCCATCTACCCCTGGCCTGCTTCCTGCCTTCTCACCACCTCACTGCCTGCCTGCCTTCCTCAGCACCTCACCACTTCGGCACCTCGCCACCCCAGCTCGCTCAGCGCCTCTTCTCTTGGTCTCCACTTCTCCTCCTTCTTCTTCTTCTCCCTCCCCCCCCCCCGCCCCACTACGCTTCGGCCAACCCCTCATTTCGTATAAACTTTCCTCAAGTTCCGAGAGAGCGGACGATCCGCGAAGCGTGCCTTTTTATCGGATACTCCCGTCTCCCGTAGCACTCTTTCGCGTGCATCTTCCGCGACTGGATCATCAGCATCCTCACGTTGTGTTACAGTGCTGTCAAGATAATCGGATAAACGTTTGGACGCGACGAAGAAGATTTTGGGAATGACGATGACGCAGTGGACGTTACAGGATAAATATGTTAATGAGGTGTCGTGGATTTTTATAAGTGACAACAAGTGAATGGGGATGCTGGGAATGTGGACGGCATGGACCAATATAGTCAGCTGATCTTTTACCCAACCACGTGCACCCCTTGTCATTGGCATTGACACTGTCATCATCACCGTCGCACGTCATCACTCCATCAGCACAGACACCGCCGCTGGTGTTGCTTCCCTCCCCTTTGCAACTGGACTCTTATCAACCCTCAGGTTAGACCTTATCGCTCGTTGAGGTTGAAGAGATTTCTTTTTTTATTAACAACAAGCAAAGCAGAGTTTTCCTATCCCGTTGTCTTGTTGGGACACGGGACTACTGGAGTGAGGGTGGTTTTAGTACAGAATGGAGGGGTTGCTCGGAGTCGAGGGTGAGTTGCGCAAGGGGAGAAAGTTTGAAAGAAGCGCGCGCTTCGAGAGCGCCCATTCCCACCAATGCAAGTAGACGGGGATGATGGTAGAGACTTTTTCAAATTTTTTCAACCCTCCAAGTACGCCCTGTGACAAGTCAATGAGAGAATCAGGGGATGAACAATCATCCCCTTGAAAATATTCGATTCGTCCATTAATCTTTAATGTCTCTCTAGTGCCTGTAGGTAAAGTAATTAATACGGTTATTGGTATTATCGTTATTATTAATTAGACCTATCTTTTAATATATCTGTGTACTAATTAGTCCGTCATTGCTCCTGTCCCATGAGGTAATTCCCTGCGGTTCCCATTGTCCTCGAATTCTACCAAGTGGCTATTGCTGTGCTTTTGGAATTCTTCGGAGCGTAGTGCAGCCTTTCAACCCCAATTTCTCGCGCATGCGCACTACTACCGACACTAGCAGCATCACTACCACGAGATGAACAATTGGCACTGATGTTGTCTCAATGTGAGCATCCTCGTCACTGACACGAGTCACCTTGTCATCGTCAGCCAAGTGGAGACTAGGGCCTAGACAGTATGAAGATGCGCAACGTGCATCGAGCCAAGTTCCTGCTGGAAGTTAATCACTGTGGGATTTTTATTTATTTATTTTTTTTCTCTTCTCCTCCTGGACCAAGTCTGACTACCAAGGAACAACTTCCAGCATCCCTAACGAGTCTCTGAGTAGTAGTCGTTGTAACCAGACTGGAGTATAAATTTTGTTCCTTAGTGATAAAACAAATTTTCTCGAATTCGGTGATTAAAGCACGGGGGTATACCCAGGCTGGCGTAGCTGATAACTGATAACGTTTGGAAACACGTAGGAGAAAAGCCGCTGTAATACAGCCGCGTGCAATTTAGCAAACTGTCTTGATGTACGTGGTGGGAATATCTTCGGGTGGTTTTCATTAATAGAAATCGCTATCTGAAATTCGTGGGGGTGAATAAGTCAAGAAAGGGTTAAAGGCCAGAAGGGTGTAAAGTCTTCTGCGTATATGTATATAGGACAGGAGGCGTAGTTGAGGCTAGGTCTAAGGCTAGAGAACCAAGTTAGAATTCGTTGGGAGCTCGTTAAGCTCTAAGCCGGTAGATGGTTTTGGGCGTTTTGTAAGCAAAGAGACCCGATTTGCATTTGATAGAGGCTGTCGCACGACGTGGACGTCTCGCGTCGCGACGCCGTGTCACGCGTGGGAAAATTCTGTTTGTTTGGGTTAATAAGCTCGATGGTACAAGGGAGTACGTTCGACACGAGATCAATATACAGAAATGGAGTGGCTGGATCTTAATGAAAGTCACAGGACAATTTTGTTATCTTTGGTAATGTAATATTATCACGATAAGACGGTCCTGACAGTTATCACCTCAGCGTGCGGCTTCTATAATTTTAGCGAGTATCAGCTTAATCCTTGCGTTAATGGACTTCTGATTGACTCAAGGATTTGGATAGATCCTTAGGTCCCAGAAGAGGTGGATTAGAGGGGCGTAAGGCTTTCTGGTATAATAATTATGGAATCTGGTAAAATCCTATCGGAGATTTGTTATCAGGGTGACGTAGTAGACGAATCCATGGAAATTGATTGAATATTAAGGGAACGCGTTAATTAAAATTAAAAAAAATTTTTTTTAGTCCCACTGGGATTTTTCTTTGTTTTACAAAATTTATCATTACTTTTCCTTATCCTCGGGTCCTGTCCTGTACTTTGGAGACGCGTAGGATCCACGAGAAAATTACGAGCAACGCTTATCACCGGCTCGAAACTTTTGCTGCGTCTTTAGTTCTCTCGCTGCCGAGATGAGTCGAGAGGGAGAGGAGAGTGGAGGAAGATCTGGCGCGCGAGTTCCGGGAATGTTCAGTGCGCCGCCGAAGGCACCTCGTAAACCCCTGGTGCCTCTAGCGTCCCGTCCCGTAACCCTCTGGCCATCCTCTGACTTTAAGGATGGAATTACTTTTCCACCGAGGACCCTGTCTTCCTTCCTTCTCTACTTGCCTACCGTCCTGGCTGCTCGGGAGGCGCTTAAAAAGTTGGCCGAACTCAAGTATTTCGCGAGACGTCCGCTCGCACCGGTGCCAAGTTAGCCTATCGGAGCGAGATTCTCGAGAACGAGGTAGAAAACGCGGTTAAGTTGCCCGGGATGGCTGGGGAATGGAAACTTTGGGAAAACTGAAAAGTTAATTTGCCCGTGTTAAATTACTTGAGCGTCGGGGCATTAAAGTTTACAAAGTTTACCGGACTATCGGTATGAGTACGTACGTGTAAAAGTTGACGTAGGGACGAGCCAAGGTAGAAACGGCAAAGAGAGAAGGAGAGAGAGAGAGAGAGAGAGAGAGAGAGAGAGAGAGAGAGAGAGAGAGAGAGAGAGAGAGAGAGAGAGA
>JARQSW010000101.1:366692-437679 GCA_030142375.1 Calameuta pallipes
GAGAGAGAGAGAGAGAGAGAGAGAGAGAGAGAGAGAGAGAGAGAGAGAGAGAGAGAGAGAGAGAGAGAGAGAGGAACAGGAAGTCGCGAAAGTGAGTTTAGGGATGAAAAGAAAATGAAAAATTTAAACGTGAAAGGAACAGGAGCTCTTGGATTTGCGGCAGGAGTCACGCCTCAGGGTAGCCAGGAGGCTACCGGGATACCGTTAAAGCTACCAGAGATACCAGGTCTACGAGATCTACCAATCTGCCGGATAACGTAGGAATTTCAGCCTTTGGTATACATAGTAGACATCCTCGTTCTGCGCACGCGCACTAGAATAACCTGGATATTCCTGACACACTACCAGCGGAAGAATCCATCAGGAAGTTAACCAAGCAACCTGGACAGGTCCCTACGAGGAATTGAGTCCTTGTCAGGGTTGGTGTCCCTGGTTCACCTGGATGCTGTGATTCTCCACTCGACACGATCCTGGACCATCATTCTCAATCCCAGCATCCTCAACTCTCAGGATTCTCATCTATCCCGAAAGGATGCAGGAAAAGCTCACTGGCTGAGGAAAGCAAAGCTGGAAGAAAAAAAAATAAAGGAGAAAAGTTTGTAAAATCAGGACATTTCGTCGGTGGCTACCGAAAAGCCTGTATGGAGTAAGAAGGCACAGGGGGTTGGTTAGGCTGACTTCTGGGGATGGAACAGCAGGTGTAGGTACAAGTGGAGAGAAAGAGAGGTTAAAAGTTCCTGGTTGGAGTTTTATAAGAGGAATGAGAAGGATCTATATGCCCGGAGAGACGGCAGAACGGTTGAAAGTACCTTCTGAATCCAACTGCTCTTCTCTCTCTCTCTCTCTCTCTCTCTCTCTCTCTCTCTCTCTCTCTCTCTCTCGCCCTGCGCTACCCCACTAGTCTCTGTCTCTGTTGCTCTCGGCTCTCCCACCTCCCTGACTGCGTCCTACTCGCGCCCGCTCGGTTCTCCTTGTTTCGTAAAACTTTCCGCTGATGAGCTTTGTTGGTCGTTTCCCAACAGGACGGAAAAGTTAAATGCGAAAGTTTTAGCCGATATCTGCGACGAGCCGCCCGCCCTGGTCTCTTCTCTATCCTCGGTCGCGCTTCCGCCTCCTTCTTCGTCCCTCTTGCTATTGTCCCTCTCTGCACGTTGCTTTATTCTTCTTCCTCTACCCTTGAATCTTCGCGTTCTTCATCCCTGGATCCTAACACTGCTTGACTATCTTCTTCAGCCGGTATATCGCTGTCTGGATAAATTGGGATAACCGTAACTTGGCTGAAATAGGATTTTCATGATTGCTCCAAGAAAAATGATGAACTTTGTACAGCGATAAGAGAGCGGAGGCCTCTTTTTCTTTTGTTATTGGAGGAAATTAAAAAGAGAGAGAGAGAGAGAGAGAGAGAGAGAGAGAGAGAGAGAGAGACACGTGTCTACCGAAAAATCGGAGATTTTTAAGGGGGGCCAAGGGGGGAGGGAGAGGATGTCGATAGCCTTCGTTTTGCTTAGCAGAGCGTAGAGACGAGCAGTAAATCAGAACGGCAACTTTACGGGCGGAATAAGAGCGTCGTTTCCACCGCGAGGTTGACTCTTCTCTATCTTCTCTCTCTCTCTCTCTCTCTCTCTCTCTCTCTCTCTCTCTCTCTCTCTCTCCCCCAGTTCATCCCTTCACTCACTCACTCATTCGTTCTCTTTTTCAAGAATCACGACTTTAATTCCCAGTGAAGGAAATACAATCGTCCACCGTTACCTTGTTTCTTTTTATTTCTTACTACAAAGTGCGCTTATCGATACAATAAGATTAAGTACATATTTGAATGCTAAGACGTAAACACTGAAATTTCTTTTTTCTTCCATTTCCGGTTTCATCGAACAACAGGATGGCGTCGAAGAGGACCAGACAGAATTACACGATACAGCATCTACTTGAGCTACCGTCAAGCAGGACATCCGGTAGCCGCGAATCACCATCTCCATCGTCATCCTCCACCAAGGAATCACGTCACGGAGCGTCCCACTTGACAACCGGCGCTCGACACGTGCCCATCACTGTTCTACATCCAACTCCAAAAAAGGTAAGTAAAGAGAAAGAAAAAAAAAAAATTAACTCACGTGTCTTATGCTTTTACACTCTCTATATGTATAAAGCGATACTTGCACGTTAATTATATATTTTTTAATAAGGACTTAAATCACCCTCGAGCACTATTACCAACATAAAAAAAAAAAGATTTAAGTTGGTATACATTGGTGGGCGAATTGCCATGCTGGATATTAACAGATTACCGAGCTTCTTTTGTCTCGCCGTCCGCTTTAGCCTGCAATCAATACAGATAAGTAATCGTTTGGTTGCGCGAGCTCCTGGACGCTCGACGCCGCGACGCACGGATTTCCTCGCGATTAAAGCAGACGCCGGAACTTGGTCTGTGTCGATCATGGATATTCCACTTGGTATCTCTTGGATAAGTCAAATGGCTCCTTGTATGGTTTCTGTATGGTATATGAATATATATTCACACATATATGCCTCTAGGCTATGTGCCTCCCTTTACGAGTAGCTACTCTCTTCTAGTACCCATTTCTACCCCCTATTAATGCCTGCTACACACCCCACAGCGAAGCAGGAACGTCGAGGCGTTTACTCGTGCCGCACGGAGATTCTCAAATATTTACCAGCCGATAATTACGCTTGGACCGAAAGGATAAGTGCGAGAGAGAACGAGAGGAGAATCTGAAAGAGATATCAGGAAGGGTAACTATCCCAGTCTGATCTTGCGGATAGAAGAAACGGAAAAGAGAAGGAAAGAGCAGTTTAAAAGTGAAACCAGAATCTAATAAGAAGAAACAGTGGGACAATATGTACCGGCATTACAGATTCTTATCGACCGAGCACGGCTGATCGATTGAGACAATTGGCACGTTACCTAGTGGGTACAGAAGATAGGGGGCGACAGGGGGGTCTGTTGCTGGTCCCGCGTGTGTGTAGAGTATTCGTCAAGGGCTGATGAGGGGGATAGTTATCCAGTGGGGTTGGAAGGGAGGAAAAGCCTCGAATGCACGATTAATCGACCCGACAAAAGTTGGCCCTTAACTCTGCGCGTTAAAATATTTCACGAAGTATATCGGCTTCCGTCCGACTTGCTTCCTGGGGATTACCGGCTAGGAATCGATCTGTGGGACCTTTTTTTAGTCTTGTTGCCGATTTATGCTGGTTCCGGATTTTTTAGGGACTTTTTGGTTTTGGTGCAGAATTTCAATCGTCTTTTTAAGTACGTCTATTCGTACTCGGTGATCTGATAACGATACTGATAGCGATACCCAGTGTTAACAGTAGGACTAGTTCTTCAGTTGGTACTGGTTTTGATTGTTGGGATTCTTTTGGTAGCACTGGTATCAGATTTTAGTTTAGAATGTTGTAACTTGGAGTTTCTCTTATGGCGAAGTTTCTGGTACGCGACGCTTGGCGTCGTTGCGCGAAATGCTTGTGACGATATAAAGCGCTGACGCTCCACTTTGTCATCGAGCAACGTATCTCTATGTTATATTGATCATTCCTGGGTAAAGAGCGAGACGGCGAGTGGGACGTTATTATTGCTCGTAATAAACGTTTCAGTACGGATCATGGGGCTAAGGGTGGCTGGTTATTTGAAGTTGGGTCGGATCGGGGTGAACTTTTAAAACTTTAACGTCACATTGGCGATTAAGCTGCCCCTTAGTACGGATATCATTTTTGCACCGCAAGCTGTGTTCGATGCTTCGCTTGCGATTAGTCTTTGACTTTATGGCTTTTTATATTTGGAATTTAGGGTTTTTTTAAATCTTCAATATGCGTTATTCCAAGTACGCTGGGGTAAATACTATCGAGGTACTGTGCAATGGAAGTGCTGGGGGATTTATCCTTGTTCAAGGTAATTTATAATTCTTATCAAATTCGTCGTCTTGGCGCAGATTAAAAATTTGGATTTTTACGCGATTCGTGGCGTTTGTTTTAATATTTATAAAAAAAATTCTACTGGTCTTACACAGAGAATTTAATGGATCAATCGCTAATTTAAGTTGTTAGATAACTTGTCAAATTTGATTGGTACGTTTAAGTTTTGATAACCCTGTATACGTCATCCCTCGAAGGAGTAACGATTTTTAAAGTTTGTTAGGAAGTTTCTCATGGCGCGGCCGCGAGCCGCCAGTCGGCGGGGAAGTTGGCAAAGTTTTAGCTGGGTAGTTTTCCCGGGGTTTACTGATGTAGATGGTGTTGTCGAAGGGGACCAGGAGGAGAGGAAGGAGAACGAGGGGGGCGGAAGTGAAACTTTACTCGTGTGAATTCACGGGTGAGCTTCGTTATTTTCCCGTGAAAAAGTCGATGGGTTCGTATCGACGTCTCGTGAGGTAACAGCGCTGCTACGCGCTGTCTGAATGTACCGTCGGTCGGTAAAACAGAAGACTTCCTTACCAACTCAGTCTAAATCAGCGGTACTCGTTTTGCTACCCTTACCCGGCGTTTCCTACAGTTACCATCCGCGGAACGTTAATACCTTAAGAGTAGTTCAAGTAAAAATCCGTTTTCCAGAAGGGCGAGTACCAACTGCAAGGAAAATTTTCGTAACATCCTCCCACGACAAGTCAGTCAGTTTCCTATTGAATTACCAACCGGGTAAACTTTATCATCCCTCAGACACTTTTCATAACGTTGTTTGCTTCTAATGAATTTTTAATGACAATAAGTATCGTTAAAATCTAATTTTTTAAAAATATTTTTTAATTAATACCATAGGAATGTCAACAAATTCGTAACAAATTAAATCTATTATCAAGAACTCACGACCGATGCAATAATCACCCGGGGGTCTGCACAAGTGTTTTTCTTCCTGCGTCTGCTAGACATCGCCAGGACGCTAAGGAGGGCTGGAAGGGAGGTAAATAACTCGCCATTGAAATCCCTTTGAATAGAGCCAGAGAATCGTACAGGCATAGAAGCGCCCTGAGCATACGGAAGGTGGCAGAATGAGACAAGGGGTAGGGGCTCTAAATTTATGATAATTGCATAAATCAGAGCTTTCCTCCACAATAATCATAATCTATTGGGATAGTTGCGCGAAGTTAGCTATTTAGCCAACGGCGAGAGCAGCGACTCTCCTCAGAAAAGGGGGGGGTGGCACTCGAGGGTGGTATTCAGGCTGTAGGCTCCTCCGGAGGTTGCCGCCGCTGTTGTAGGCGACGCCGAGTCCTTGCAAGGCGGGGAACCCCCCACTGAATAAGATAAACTCCCTCCTACTAGAAAAGGGGTAGTTTCCCACCTTCGTCCCCCCCGAAGGTTCACCCTTATTACCAAATTATTAACGTCTTCACCCTGCAGAAGCTAGATCTTTACTTTAGGTTGCATCTTCTTCATATTCATCCCCCCACCCTCCCACCCCCACGCTGTTTATCTTCCCCTCATTCTCTCATAATCTTTTTTTACCCTCTCCTCGTACCGTTTAGTCGCTACTTCACTTCCTATCGCGACCAACGTAGACCAGGCGTCGCGACGCTTCACGCCACGTAACAGTTCTTTCTCGCCCGGTCGACGTTCACCTCGTGGAAAAGTTTGCGAAATCTGACGCAGCATCGTCGTCGTGTCGTCAGCGACAACAAGCTGTACCCGGGAGAAGAGTGCGAGAAACTTTTCGAATCAATAATGACGCCCAGCATCGTGCTTCCGGAATCTCCCGAAGAGATGGCGCCACCGTTCGTCCTTCAGTTCGGAATTACAAAACCTGACCAATCCTATCGGTTACGTCGTTGGGTTACGAATGGTTGGCTTTTTCCTTTTTCGCCCTTCTACCTTGCTCTCCCCTCTTTTCTTTTTACCCCGTATTATTGTTATTATCGCAGGGGCCACTCTCTGTTTTCACCATAATAATCCACCGGTCTTGATATCGATAACAGTGGCAATAGCGCATTACGGTTTGCCGAAGTCATTACAGCTCGTTCAATCCTTAATGCGAGCGTAAAAACGTTAATGGTAATGCCATAGAAATTGGCCCTAATGCAGGTCTCATTGCTATGAGGATAGTGACACCTTGTATATTGTGTGTGTGTGTATATATATATATATACACATAAGGCAATGCTCTACTAGCCTTAGGACTCTGTTAACTTTGGAATTACGGGCTTCTATGTTTTACTGGCTGCTTTGACGGGCTCGCTGGGAGAAATCATTGGCGATCGGCGTACGGAAATTCATATCATGGGAAATGAACGGGTGTCTGTAATTCTTTTTTTTTTCCCGTGACGATGACAGTAATCCTAGTGGGACGGAAGTGACGTTACCGTCAACTACTTTATTAGAATACGTCAAAATTTCTGAGCTACTGAATTATTTCACTAGGCTGGGATATATCGGATATGCGATACTGTATGCACGGAGGCTCGATTGCTGAGTGTGTACAATTTTTTTTTTCGTCGATTAGTTACGTCATTTTGACGTATGACTTTATTGGATTATTATTTTTCGTACTCGTTCAAAAGGCACTCGTCGCGATTCTGCCGATTGGCTGATTACTTGTTATTTATGAATTTTTTTTTTTTTCAAAGAACATAGGAAAGGCGTACGGCGAGGAGGAGGAAGAAAGCGGTTTTTTGACTTGGACTAATCTGCCGTTGGGACGTGGAATCCTGGTGTTAAAATACCGGAAAGCCAGTCTCTAATCCGCTTAAAGAGATTTATTTAATACTTACGGTCTGTGGCTCGCCTCTCGACTCACCTCTCGTACCACCCTCATCCCTTACCCACCTACCCTCCGTGCTGCGGGACGGCCAGTGAGGAGGGGTGGATTTAGTCCTTTTTTTTCTACCCTCTTGCCCGTTGCAGGAGGCACGTGCCCGTGACGTCAGTGGCAATGCCACCCTTAATAGGGGGTTTTAATACGTGATTCAACCCCTTGTCTTGAGTGATTTTGGTGAATTATAAAAAAGAATGTAGGTCGGGTTTGGGTTCAAGGTGAGATACAGGAATTAGGGAGGGTGAAAGTTGCATCCCTTAAGATCGAGAGTTTAACCCTTGAGTTTGTCTCACCCTTACTCGCTGCAGTGGATTCTTAATTTTCTTTTTCAACCCCCACCGACGCTGCGTCGGAACGATGGCAATTTTTGTGAATGAACGAACGCGTATCGCAGGGGATGAAACGGAATGGAATGCGCACCCCTTTCTTTTTGTATGACTGGAGTCTCTTCTGGTCCGGGGGTAAACCTCAGACCCCAGTCTAAAGAGACTCTTCGTGTCAGGGTGAAGAAAAAAAAAAGAAGAAGAAGGGGCAAGGGCTGCCGAAGGTGTCGGTGGGCGCACAAAAGACGGCTTAACCCTCCGTAGGTCTCTCGAGGGGGGTTTATAAAAATTGTGTCAATTAGGGCGCGAAGGACGCGAAGGATAAAGCGTGCAAAGAGAGGCTCTCCCGCAGGATGGCTGACTGCCTTCCTGCGCTTGCCTGCCTCTTTATTACGAGATTGCGGACAGGCAATTTGCCTAGGGGGTTGAAGAGAAGAAAAAAAAAAAGAGGGCCGTACGAGTAGGAAATCGCGTGGGTTCTTATTAAATTTATCCGGGTCCTTCGTTATCTTCCTGCAGGGTCAAAATGTACTTGTTTATCAATAAAATTTAACCTACTCGCTACAGGGGCGTAGTTACCCATCTGGGTACCATGCACTAGATTTTCAAGCCAGCACTGGTCGTGGGTTGCATATAGGAGAACCGGATGCTCTTGGTCCTGAGCCACTCGGGATTTGGCTCCAGGGACGGATTACCCCGTGGGGCATTGTAACGTCGTAAACACAGTCGGACTTCTTCTGGGTCCCTCGACGAACCCTCCTCTTACACCCCTGTTTGGCTGCTACGTCATCGCCAACCACTGACCCCAACTAGACTGTTTCAGCTGATCCCAACAGCATCCTGGGGCTGGAGCCGAGAATGTGAAAGTGAAAATTTGAAATTTTTCAAAAACTTTTTTTGGGTTTTAAACTTTCGAGCTTTTCAGGTGCCATCATCGAATTTGGTTTTTGGGTTCATCCTCAAATGGATCGGATGGACCATATTGCTGCTATATAAGGTTTTTAGGATAGCTCCGATGTACTCTCAGTGCTCAGGGTGAACTCGGGGAGACTCGATTCACGATAACTTTCTGTTTCTTGCTCTCTGTATAACTGAGTGAGCTTATAGTAGAAAGTGGTGCGGGGTTGCCGCGCCTAGTCCGGAAGGGCTGCGGGGTTATAATGAAATATAGCCCCGTTCCGCTTCGTATAAGACTGCATTAAGATTATACCTAGGCTGCGGCTGAAGGGTGAATGGGAGGATGGCGGCGGTGGAGGTTGAACGTTGGGTTGAGGTCTAAGAGGGCGATAAGGGTGCCGCTGGAGGTTCTCGGGTGGCCCGAAATAAGAGGGCTGAGTGAGAGTAGCAAAAGGAAAGGGGTAAGGGATTCCTCCTACAGTGTTTTAATCAAGCCGGATTTGCTGCGGCAACCCCGCGGTACCAACTTTCATTTTAACCCCGAAACACCCTCGCGGCCACCGCCCCACCCTCCCCTCCCCCCCTCGAAATACCCAAATTCGTTCGGATAAAACGCTATTCGTGTCACTCGCTGGGCCAATATGAGCTGATACAAAATAATATCCTTATCGATACCCATACCAACCGAAGATAAGTCATTTGACTGATAACAGATCTCAGACAAATGAATAACCTGATAATCGATATTTTTTATTCTCTTTATATATTTTTTTTCCTTAGCTTCTCTTATCACTTCTATCAGTGCCATCGGTCTCCTATGTATATATTGTCAAATTCTAATAAAGCCCTTGTATCCACTTTGGCTTTACCCTTTAACCTATGCTTTTATCAATGCTATCCAATCACTTACTTATTCACGTAATTTGTGCTCATATATGATAAAGTCCCTATGAGCGTGCCATCTGACATTTGATTATTCGCGATAATTAATCCTCGCGAAGTTTGGCCATGATAGAGAAATTAATATAAATTATTAGAAGTGTCGAGATAGAATGAAGGATAATGGAGGAGACGGTACAGCGTTCTTGTGTTCCTATGAGTATCTGCTTACAGTTGCATCCGGAGTATCGATAAGACGAAGCAATGTTAAGGTTTACATAGTCTGTATCATCTGACCAAACTTTTCTCTTGGTTACAGGGAGGTGCTTCGTGTATCACTCGTTAGTCTCTTGGCAGAGCGAGAGAGAGAGAGAGAGAGAGAGAGAGAGAGAGAGAGAGAGAGAGAGGGAGAGAGAGAGAGAGAGAGAGGCTGTGCTGATCTCAGGAAGCTTTACCATACTGTATATCCTAGCTTCAACTCTCCTTTCTACCCTTACCCAAAAGCTCTTTCCTTCCACCCTTCATGTCCTCCACCACCTCCTCTCGTATCTTACTCACCACCCACAGCTTCACCTCCAGTGAGAACTCTCTCCGGAGTACATAATACTTTAGTTAGAACAGTTCCGATATAGATTATAGCTACCACCAGCCTCCAGTCTCTCTCTCTCTCTCTCTCTCTAGCTCTCTTTCTCTCGCCAGTGTCTCTCGTCTTTCTGTTTCGTCGCCGGAGCACTAAGCCCCGCGGATTTCCAAAGACTTTATATTTTGAGCCCCTCTTATCTGAGGCCCCCATCCACCTACAACACCCGGATTCGACTAGCAAACCCCCCCCTGGCCCCCCCATTCTTCCTTCCTCTCTTCACTCCTTCGACCTTCCACTTTGGGCTCGCCCTTCCTTCCTTCCTTCCTTCATGTACATAAGTAGGCTTCGTTCAAATTGTTCAGCCAAAATTGCGGATTACACCGAGACCTAGTCGCTCCCGAATGCCTGGTCGGTTAGCACGTGCATGAAGGTACTTCGTTATGGATGCTGAGACTCGCCGACAAATTTACCACTAGCTGGTACGGGGTCATGCGGAAAGGCCAAGGAGACCTGGAAGCACTAGGGCTGGGCTAGTAGCTACCTAGGAATCTCTGAGTGGGAAGGAAGGAAGGAAGGAAGGAAGGAAGGAACATAGGGGCAACAATATGGCGCTAGAAACCCGAAGGAGAAAGCTCAGACCTTAACGGAGAAACCATGCGGACCGGTCAGTATGCAATATGCCAAGGTTCAACCCTCCCCCTGCCTCCCCCTGGCGGCGCAACGACGCTCACCCCTTTTCGTCTAACCTCTGAATCCTTGGGTTTGGGAATTTAATTACAGTATAGTGCCTACATTGTAGCCCCAGCCGGCCCGGAAATAAACTCCCCATTGTCGCAGCACAAAGCTTCTATTTGTCACGAGACGGCGTTCGACACCCGGCGTTTCTCTATCCCCACGGTTGGCACCCCTTGTCTACATACTGAGGTGGTCCGCGCCCGAGATCACCGGTCCAGCCACCTTTTCGCTCTTGGGTCACCTACTTCCGGGAGTTCAGCCGAGAGCGACCTTGTTCGATCTCAAAGTGGAAGGTACAAGGGTGGTAAATTTTTGCTAAGGGTTATATCTCGCTCTTATCTAAGTTACTCTTGCTCCTCTTGCCTTGTAAAGGGTGGCTGAGATGCTTTCCGGGCGAGCACCTTACCCCGCGAGTTAACCGTTTAAATATTACCCAGGTTGCTCCATACTTCTCTCTTCTTCGCTACCCGTATCCGCCCACTGGCTTGCATTATAGAGAGGATCACGTAAGTAACCACAGTAGCTCTACTCAACCTGGTCCACGTATTCCCTACCTCAGGAACCGTCTTGTACTCGGGAACGTCTAGGTGCCTTCTTCTAGAACTATGATCAGCAGCCAGCGTCGTTTAATTATGAATTTTCACTCGGTCGGTAAAACAGAGCAGGCAGCACTAGGTTCGCTATGAGATACGTAGTGCAGCATCTAGGCGATCGTAACTCTTAAGAGTTTTCCTACCAAGTGGTAACATAACTGTAACTCGAACTGCACCTTAAGGCGCATTCTAAACGATATTAATGCTCTGGTCCTTTATTTGAAAATAGATCCCTGATCCTTTTCACTGCTTCGAATGCTTCGTCCCTGATGGTTGTTATTGTCCAATGGCACGCGCTTCCTCGCAAGCAGCCATCAAATGGCCGCGTTTAACGGTCGCGATAGTTTTGTCCAAAGTCTCAAGAAGTTGGGTCTGCTTTACTCGACACTGTGCTTACTAGTTTTTCTATTATTTTTCCACAGGTCTCACCGCATACGTCAGGTACTTTTGTGCCAGAGTCCTGAGGGTATTTGGACCTGGTTTTTTTTCTCAAGACTGACGGCGCACGGAGCACAGGGTCGTTCAAAATATTCGCGACCTGGTTGCCACTGAAATTGCCATCGTAGCCCCGTAAATATAACTGCGAACATAGTGAACGAAGAGGACTCCCGCTAAAGCTCACGGTTTAGACCATAAACCCTATAATTATTCACTCATCGTTAAATCGCGAATCCCACTTGGCTACGATAACGGCTTCCTGGTCCAGGTATCGGATGCTGATATTTTCTCGCCCCTTACTCGCAGTCTCTCTGGTGATTCTGGTGGAAAGTCAGAAAGCAGCGGAGGGGCTGAATCGCTTGCCGAAATATCGGGCTGAAAGGAGAGATCGGGTGGTAAAATTTTGAGAGACCAGTCGGTATGGTCCGATGGGAACGGGTGTGTAGAGGATACAGAAAGGATAGAGAGGGAGAGGGAGAGAGAGAGAGACAGAGAGAGAGAGACTGATCCAGAGGGTTTAGAAGTAGAGCAAGGGGATGGAAACGCTGGGAGCGAAGGTGAAAGAGGGTGGAAAAGTTTTCGATGAAATCGCGCACTCGGCGAACTTGCCGCGGAACGCGGAACGGATGCATGATTTGCCAGAGAGGTTTCGCGAAAGCCTCTGGAGGGCTGCTTGCGGGCGGGGGGGTGGTTGTATGAGAGAGAGGGGTCTGTGGAGTAGTGAGATTGGAGGAAGGGTTGAAGAGAGAGAGATAGAGAGAGAGAGAGAGAGAGAGAGAGAGAGAGAGAGAGAGAGAGAGAGAGAGAGAGGAGTGGAGGCAGGGAGCGAGCTTAATTGCCCGCGAGTTAATTAAACTGTAATTCAATCGTGCAAATTCGCCAATGTTTTATCGCACGGCGGCCACGTGGTAGGTACGTAAGTTCGGCTGAGCTTGTTAATGTTCAGCTCGATGCACTTTCTCTCTCTCTCTCTCTCTCTCTCTCTCTCTCTCTTACTTTATGGATATTTTAATATAGGTTTCGAGCTTCCAGGACTTTGGATACCTATTTGCTACTTTCCCCTGATCGTGATGCCCAACTGCGGAGCGTCTAGACTTAGAGGCTGGATGAACTTAGAGATTAGAGAAAGAGGGATCCAGCATCCCCAGGAACGCGTTGGCAGGGGCAGTTAGATATGTCATGTCATGTATTGATAAGTGACGTGATAAGTGAGCTCAGCTTTGAGTATAAATATGGGTACATTGTGGAATTACGAATTGACTCTTTTATTTTTTTTAGAATTTTTTGAGGTTCTTCATTTCTCTGGGTCATGTAGTCAGGAACAATTTTTCGACGCGGCCTTGCAGAAGTTCAAACAGCGCAACGGCGGAGCCGAGTTCACCGTGATTGGATGAATATTAAATTCTGGTCACTGGCAAACAGCTCCCCCCAGCTCAGCAGGGACTCCTCTAGCCCCGTGAAAACCATCCCTCTTGGTCCTTCGGTTCCTGCTTGCAACCCCTGCACGCCAGGAGCCCGATGATTGAAATATGTATCCGCGGCCAACTCAAACACCAAACTAAGTGCGCGACCTCCTACGCTACGTGGTTCGAATTCTCAGGCACATTCGGCCATTTGCATACCGAACCTGAACTCCGACATGGTCTAATGCCATTTTTATTTTTCTCTCGTCAATATCACTTTTCTTTTCGCCCCTCGTCCTCGCCGAGGGATTTTCTCTCGATATCCTAGAAGAATTTCTCCTCCTGGTCTTTGTACCCCGGTTTAAATTATCCCGCCACTGATTCGATTCCGGTCGAACTCCTGTTCGCCGCTGGTAATAGTCTGTCTGCGAGATAGGGGTAGCTTCTGTCGGTCGGCTTACTCAGGGGTGTCTCGACTAATTGTCGAGGATGAGGAAGGACTTTCGAAAGAATGCAATTTCAGGCCACGACGCTTTTTCGGTGACTGGGACGATCCTGGTTGCAATTATCTTACGGGGATGAAATTAAGGTCGACGGGAACGACGGCTAAGGGGTTGTTCTAGAGCGAATCTTGACGGGACGCTCTCTGGGGGGAGGGGGGGGGGCGACGCCCTTAATTTCATAGACGTCGACGTTGCGGCTCGGCCCATGCGAGCAAGAACAATTGAGATCGAGCGTGTGCGAAATGGCAGTCAGGCCAGAGCTGTATGGCTGAGGGTTAAGGGTGGTTAGGGGGTTGAAGGCTTTTAAGGGTTGCCAGTTCGAAGGGATAATTACAATAAGCAGTCTGGCTCCGGACGCCTCGCTTACTGGACTAAGAAATCATTTTGGGCTCCGAAGGTCTAAGCTCGCTTATTTTATGAGTCCCATTTTCGGAAGCTGTTGGGTCCTCGAAATTTTAATGGTTGATACCTCGGCTTAGTTGTCGTCCTGTGATTGACAATCAGGGGAACGATTAAGCGTCCCTTATCTTTTGTCCTTATCTAAGATTTTGTCTTATTCTTATCTAATTTCTCATTCATTCGGTACTCTAAAAGTTTTCGGTAATGATTACTCGGCGATATTCGAAAATTTAATTTACATCGTGTCCGCAGTATCCTTGTTTTGTAAGCATTGGCCCAAACTTGGCAACAAACCCGCGGATTCGTTCGATCAAACTTAATTAGCGCCGAATTCCAGACATAATTAAATCCAACCACCGCACAGTTTCGTGGGATAGGCTGAACGGGGCGCGAGGGACGGGAGGGGCCGCGCGAGCCACACTCAGAGAGAAGGGTAGAAAGTCTGACGAGAGAGATTCTAAGGGTTGCCAGAACCAGGGAAACCTCTCGATGTGGTAGGTAGAATAAAATCAGAAACTCCATTCTTCGTTGCATGTATAATTGAAAAAAAAAAAGTTAAAACAGTTTAACGCGAATAGGTAAAATTTTCGTTAAAAAATTAATTTAAAAAAATCAAGAAGCCACGAGAGAGGATGCTATTTTTATTATTCCAAAAAGGACAAGTACCACGTGTTTCCTTTGGCAAGTTCAGGGATTTTCAAAGTTCCGAATTTCTAAGACACGGTATATATATCCCAAACCCCTCTGTATTATTGTATACGCTTAAACATTAAGGGTTGTCAGGTTCTGGGTTGTATCGTGGGTACAAAGCAACGACCAAGGGCTGGGGAATATCGTTCGTAGAAGATTTCGTGGCTGTCCTCGAAGCGTGGATGATAAACGCAGCCAATAACATGTCCCGAAAAGACATTCCGCGAATTCTTGGGAGTTTCGTAGGTAGAGAGAGCTGGGCTCTAAGGTTGGCACCCCTTCTCTTGAGCTGGTTGAAACACCAGTCCATTCGAGAACGCCATACTCATTAATTATAAGAAAACATTGTCCCGCGGCTAGCAGCCAAGGCTAACCAGCAGAAGGGCGTACGAAGGGTAGCCTAATACTAGGGACCAAAATGAGGTTGCTCCTGGTCCGCTCCAACGGCACAATCGCGGCTGATAGCCTTTGGGCGTAGGGGTACTGTAAAATATTAAAAAAAAGACGTTTCCGTACCACGAGGTCTCTTTGACCAGAGCAAGATCAGGACGGTCCAGGTTGTAAGGGTGCGAGAGAGAAGCGAAAGAAGGACTGGTCGGATGACGCCGACTGGGTCCTAGGACTGGGCACGTTGCCGAAAGGAGTTAATTTTAAGGGAGCGACTTTGCCGACTGGGGTTGGTTAATTTTTTCCATTGTCCCGGGGAATCCCCCGCTCGTTGAGGCTGGGTCTCAGCTTCAGAGAGACGGACACCAGCAGAGTCTCGGTGACTCTCCCTAGTAGGTATAATAAGAAGCTAAGGGTGAGCATTTGAGGTTAGCGTAGATGCTTGCTGGTTTGGGGTAGAAAGCACCCTTTGACGGGAGCATCTTGAAAACATCCTCGTGTCTTGTCCTAATAACGAGCGGCATTAATCACTGGTGTGCCACGTTGCAATTACCCTGATGGCGTTAGGCTCCGGGCGGTTTTCCATTCCTAGTCAAAGGGTCCTACCACCATCATCACCACCACCCATCAACCCTTTCGATGTTACTGCTAAGTTGTGTACTTTCTAACTAAAAAGCTCTGTTCATCCCCTTGAGAGGGGTTGCAGACTGCATACCTCGATGACTAGGTTCTTCTTCCTTGTCTCAGGATGGACTCTGGACTTTGAAAGTTTCTTCGAGTCTGAGGTCTGGCTAGGGAGTGTAGGAGATCAGCTACTCCAGGAAGGGGTTGTTGAAGAGTACAGGGACGACGTCTACGCAGTGGTAATAGAAATTACCAAAATGTTCCTCATAAGCCGTACACCTCTATCCATCCCTGAATTCATCTTACGGCTATGTCACGCACAGGGGATGCTACCACCGGTGGTCCAGGAAGAGAAATCCGCGTGATCAATGAACGGCGCAGATGCTGTTTCGAACGCGGAATATTGTGTACCTAATCGGGCAGCCTGTCACTCTGACCGCGACTCACCCTCACCCTGAGCCTCGTTCCCTGTAACCCCTCCTCGGCGTATCCCGCGGGACGACGTCCCATAAATCGAAAGTTCTCCTGGTCCTCTCATCTTCTCTATCATCCTCCTCTCTCTCTCTCTCTCTCTCTCTCTCTCTGATCCTCCCTTGGCACTTCGTTTCAGTATTAGATATGCCCATCCGTAGCCAAGATCGAGGCGACCGATTTGTCTCTCGCTGAGAACGAATTATGCAAATCGATACCGACTTTACTTTCGCAGCATCTGTATTGGTCCAGCACGGGTCGTCCTGGCAGTGTCCTGCATGGAAGCTGCCGAATTTCCCTGGGAAATTAGGGCGGAGCGCTAGGGTGCTCGTTCGGTGGGTTCGTTGATAGGGCTTGCCGGTGGTGGTGGAGGAGGACGAGTACGAGGGTGGCCACCCTGCCTCATCCTCTCGAGGTAGGGCCAGGTGACAGGAGTCGGTGGTACCACCAGCTGAATCCTCTCTTGTCAAGTTTAAACCCACTACGTGACTAAGTTGCAAGCGGCCTGCTAAGATGTCCGCTAATTTATATGTTCGCGTTAACTTCCTTCCCCTGGCACAACTACCATCACCTTGGCCACCTTCCCTTTTGGTCCCCCTTCTTCGCCTGAGCTCCCTCGGTCCATGGACGGAAGCTGCTACGAGGAAGGGCGCGGGTCGCATAAGTAATCGCTATCTTGCCAGGCAGATGCGCCAAAGATCCGTGTATACATTCTTGTCAGAGTAAACTTTGTTAACCAACGGAAATGGTCCAGCGCGTCCAGGATGAGATCTCTTAGAGTTTTTATGCAGGCCGAAGACGCCGCTTATACGAAGATGCGGTCAACCAGTCTTGCTGTGGTCCAGCGAGCAGCATCTTTCTACGGAAAAGAATCTTACCGTGAAGTAGAACGCTGAGATACTCAAAGGGTTGGTTTCATCCGTTGCTAAGTGGCTAGGAGGCTGGGTTGAGATCTTTGGTCCAGGACGTAAGATGCTCTCCCTCGTTCTTGCGCCATTTATACAACCATCTTCTGTGTTTTAGTGACAGACGCCGATACTGATATTACGATCACTCTCTCTCTCTCTCTCTCTCTCGCTCTC
The DNA here is from genome assembly GCA_030142375.1 of Calameuta pallipes. Classification (NCBI taxonomy): domain Eukaryota; kingdom Metazoa; phylum Arthropoda; class Insecta; order Hymenoptera; family Cephidae; genus Calameuta; species Calameuta pallipes. The sequence goes on from JARQSW010000101.1 coordinate 383,460, forward strand.
TCAAGTACGATCTTTCATGGGAAGAGAACTTTAAGGAGTACCGGCAATGTCCTTAAGACGAAGTTTATCTTAAGGTTGGGCTGGGTATTAAGGAGCCGACTGGACCGCAGCATCCCTGAACGACCCACGAGATCCTGACAAATCGCTAGATGCTAGCTGGTCCTCTTTGAAGTATCTTCGTTTCCTCCTCCATACCCCCTGCCTCCTCCCTCACAGCAAACCTCCCATTAGACTTAATCAGTCTTCCTCTCCCCTTTCTCCCCTTCCAGTTCCTCCTTTACTTCCTTATCCAATTTTCACCGTTCTCTCTATCCTTTCTTCATCTCCTTCAGGACTATCCATCTTTCTTATGTTAGACATACGAGATTCTCTCTCGAATATGAGTATCGGGCGTTGGCTCTATTCTAGGGGTAGTTTCTCCTCGAAGAGATTTTTCCCTGATCGGCAAGAATTTATAGGAACCGGATGTCTTCCTCGCGACTTCCGTTTCCGTCACTCGACTCTAGTGTACCGGATGCTGTGGATAGAGCTACATGAATTCCTACGAGCTACCGTTATCTTCGAGACTCCGTCTCAACCCCCGTTGCACGGGGGATGAATTTTCGAATGACGAATGTTATCTTATACCTATATGTATACTTATATGCAAAATATACATATAGTATACACATACAATTTTCTCAATTGCTATTCAAGGAAATCAAAAAGAAGTAGAGCCGTATCGCCTGAAAGCGACGGCGTGACGTTTTGTTCGTCGCGGCGGAAGTAGCCTAGTCCCTTTATCGAGTGTTTACATAGGGAAATAAAGGGGACGTTCGGGGGAAGCGGGCTTTGTCGTATGGAACTTTGTCCCAATAATGTCCCACACTCTCGGTACCAACTTTGACAATACTCAGCCAGGTAGAAAGTACAATGGATCTCTTGGCCGTGTAAATTTTATAAATTTATTATGATTATATATATAAAAAAAAAAAGAAATCGCAAACACAATTTCTACGTGACGTCGCATTCGATTATCAATTATCAAAATATTACTTCCAATCTATAGACTATTTGGTCTTTTTTTTATTCCTATTTCTAACCATTCTTCCTTCTCGCCTTATCCGGCTGTACGAATCGCCCTTTTTTTTGTTCCGACGACACGCGACCTTCTGACCCCCCCCCCCCCAACTCCAATGTCAATCCTTAGACTTTGGGCTTAGAAAATATAACACGTGGTGGCACCCCTGAAACTTTCTGAAGTTACACGCGCATAGAACTTTCGAGGTCGCTATTGGTTCCAGTATAGTTGAAATAAATGACGCAACTTGTTATGCAATTGGTATTATCGATAGTATCGATAGTAGTCATCGATTGTCGTATATCGGTCTGGATGTAGATCGATTGTACAGTAACACAATTGGCTCGGCAAGGTGTCGAAATTCCTCTGTTAGGGATTCAAAGTGAGTCGCGCATGGCGTCCAGCACGTATTCCGGTCCTGGTGTCTGAAGTTGTTCCGAAACGAGGGTGAAGTTGGCGAGGGGTGGTTTGCACGTAAGGGTATCTGGGGGGGGGGCTAAAGAACGAAGCTGGACCGTACGTAGTCTCAAGGCGAGCAATCACTTAGGCAAATATTCACATGCGGATGCATCTTTAACATGTGGGTTTGCTGGGGATATGGGTTTGGCATAGGGATAACTCTGCTGGCTGAGGTGATGTGTATGGGGGTCCCTAATTGGGGGTTGCAAGGGAACCCAGTATAAGCGCAGAGACCATTCCCTTTTCACCCCTTGGAGAAATAGGGGATCGATAGATAGTTTCTCCACCCTTCCTCGATTACGTCGATCGCGTTCCCTACGGCCCCCACGGTCCTCCCGGTGCACCCAAGGACTTTCTCAGACCAACCCCTGGGCCAAGTGGAGCCTGAGAAATCTTAGCTATCGTGGGTGGATTCCGTGAGTCGGCGCACCCTTATCAAAATCGAGCTTGGAACAGACTAAGTCCCCGAAGGCAGCCACGGGAATGTTGGCCGCACTGGCTCTTTTGGCCTCTTGTCTATATAAATCATGGACCCTTGCGACCCCTCCGGTGATGCTGGTGCCCCTGATGGTATCCAGATCAGCGTGTAGGAGCACTCGTGGAAACTCTGGACCTGGGCGAGGCTCCATCTGGCTCTGGGGTTGCAACCGGTGCGCGAGGGGTTGGTGGACCTGGATTCTAGATTTCTAAAAAAAAAATTCTATCCTCTTACTTGTCTCGAGATGTACACCGGCAGCCACTGCAGCCACGGGCAGCATCCACCAATCTTACAATCCACTGATCTACCAATCCGGTACCTCGGCAGGAGCCCCGGGACTCTCAGGGAAGCAAGATCAGTACATTACAGATAAAGTAGAGGACCCTCTCGGACTTTTTTAAGCCATAAATTTTCAGGGGAAGTGTTTGCCGAACTGGTTCCTTCCTTCCTTCCTTCCTTCCTAACTCAATTGCTCTGCCACGTGATCTATGGCCGACTTCGACTTCCCGAAATCACGACTCCGCGCTGCTGCTTACGGCCCTGGTGCCCCGATTTTACTTCTGGCTTTATTTCTTGGCCATTCGTATTCCTGGCTGAAGTACCAATAACCTTACTTCATTCTGGTACATACGTATCTACTGGTTAGCATCGAGTTCTTTTATTTATACCCAATATAATCGACCTTTCGGGGGATGATAATCGAGGGTGAATTGATGCTCTAAAAGAGATATTCTTTACTCCTTTTAGATTTTTCAAAGAAAATAGCTAATTGATATATGAAATAATCGAATGATTCAAAATTTTGTCCGTTTTTGAAAAACACATTCTACCGTGCATTGGTAGCTCGATAAATTTTCATTTTCTACAACATTTCTGCATTTGCTCGGAACTCCTGTCTTTTGTAACACCCAAAGCTCGTAGGTCTGGTACGAATAAAAGCTCAAAAATATTTTTCCCAGTTGCTACGCTAGTTTTCACGGAAATATATATTTTTAAAAAATATATCCTTAACGCTCGGATAAACACGCGCACGCGCACTAGCTGAATAAACCACCCTGGGTTCTAGGAGCTTAATATTTAATTAATACTTCTGCTAAGTTACGGTCGTCTCCGATGAGCTTGTTTATATTAACCCCAAGGATTAAAAGGTACCCGCTGTCTTATATCAGACGAGATTAGCTAATATCTTAGCGTTGCCTGGGTTAATTATGAATGTAAAATGTTCTCAGGTAACTCGTCGACTTTGTATACCTAACTTTTGGTACCCGGATGTCCGTGCAGCCGGAACTGGCCGCTTTTCAGATTCCCAAATCTGAACTGGGGCTGAATTTTTTTACCCCAAAGCAATATCCACCCTAGTATCGTTTATGAATTTACCTGAACTCGGGACAAGACAAAGAGAAAATTACCAGCAACGGACCCAGCCCTTATCCTTAACACGTACCAGGGGATGAAATCGGGTCAGGTCGATTTTTTTCTTCAGATTTTCAACCCTTGTAAAGGGGACACTTTTTTCCCCCACTTCTTCACCCTTGTATGTGAAAACGTCCCGGTGAAGGAAACTCCCGTAATAATCCTCTTACAAAATGGTCGCACGGGTCAATGGGGATGGTCGCTAGCGATTTAACGCGTAAAGAAAAGCTGCCCTTTGAATTTCCATGGAAAGAACAGAGATGGCGCTGCGCTCGACGAATCTGCTTCGGATCGGTTCGCACGGGACGAGCTTCGGTAAAACGATATAATGACTGGGAATCCTCTTTATGGTTTACAAGGAGTTTGACCCTTCGCTAAGGGGGGTGGCGACCCCCGCCCTTCGCCCCTGCCACGACCCTGCTCCCCTCGCAGCAAAATCCGTCTCATTCTTTTTCTCCTTTTATACCACTCTCCCCCTCTCCCACCCTTGTTCTCTCAAGGGGTAGCATCTCCTCGCCCCCTTTTTTTTAAACCCATAAATTGTTCACGGGAGTCGCGAGGAGACCGCCACGCCAAGGTGGCTCGAGACAAAAGAAAAACGTCCCCGGATCGCCGTAATGTATTTAACTTAAGTACTCTACGGAGATTACGATGGGAATATTGTTCGGGGATGAGTTTCCTTTCCTTCACCCTCCACCACCCCCTCTCCCCCCCCCCGCCCCCCTCTACCACAAGATCCTATTGTTTTTTCTTCCTCCCGATAACGACGAACATTGAAATTATCTCGGTTCACTATATTCTTTATCTCCGGGCCAACCAGACTATGACGTCACTTTGCATTACATCCCTTATTCGCAATCATCCCCATTTTACGGGCGATAGTTCACGCAGTATCTACGGGACTGGCGCCCTGGGTCTTTCGCAGGCGAAATTTCGTAAAATTAAATTATTAAGGCACCACCCCCCACCGCCCCTGAAAATTCAAAGCTCAGGTCAAATCGTACTACTCCGCTTTGTACGAGCCACCCTTATTCGTTTAATATACTTTGTAAATACGCGGTATCCCACGTCCCTCTTTTCTGTCATGTATAGGAAGGCATACGAGTTTTCCATTTCCATCAGACGTAATTGCATGTCTGAAAATGATCCAGGCAGGAAGGCAGGCAGCCAGCAATTCAGAACGCGCAGGCAGTACGCAGAGAAGAGGCGGTAAGCAAGTGGGAGGGAGGGAGGAAGAAGGTAACTTGATAGCTAATTACCTTCTGGCGTTACTCTCTAGGTTGGTACTACCTACCCCTACCTACCCCTACCTACCCCTACCAACCCCTACGTATAAGGTACCTACATGCATAAGGCAAGAAGGGAGGACGTACAAGTGTTCCTTCGTATTAGCTTAATATTTTCCCAACTTGTTCGTGGCTGCGTTTTCCCAAGCACTGAGGGGTTTATGTTACGTTTTCTCTCTGGTTACCCCCTTGCACCTCCTTCATCCCTCCCACTATCTCATCTCTCCTATAGGACCCAAGTTTATCTAGCTAGTTAAGACTACGTAACTTCAGCCAGTTTAAGGGATGATATCGTTACATTCAGCATTTCTAAAAAGTATTCAGTTCCATTCTTTGGGTCATTTCTTTCAGGAGGGGGGGGGGGGGAGATCCACTTTCTTTGTCTTTATCTTTTTCCGAGCTACTGAACGTTATTCGGAGAAACGTATGTATATATATATATAGTGTATGGACCGGATCGCTCGTGTGGAGCCACCCTTATACTCTTCGACTTTCCTTCGATAACCTTCCGATACGATCCATCCCCTCCGGGCGTGAAAAGTTAAAATCACATCAGAGGCCCATTATTGTATCGTCGTGCGACGCTTTTCGCGCCTCCCTCTCCGCAAAAGTTAAACAATTTGCGAAGCTCTCTCTCTCTCTCTCTCTCTCTCTCTCTCGTACGTTCTTTTCGCCCTACGGACGGTCCTGACGTCATCCCTTCGAGGACATTTCCGCGGCGTCTTCAGGAGACACACATGTCGTCGAGACTGATGGCCAAAAAGTTTCGACGGATACGAAGACCGATATCTCCTTGTTGAATGGTGGGCGCGTATGTGGGAATAATAATAATATTAATATCATACCTCGTATCACAAGCCCCAAGCCCACACGCTGCACTATTACCGATTAGTAACTAAAATTCGAATCTGTACCATTCGGCTCGTGACAATCATTAAAAACGTAAAAAAAAATTTAGGAAATATTATTTTTATCGGTACATTAGGATTTAGGGAAATAAAATTTGCAATGCATATATATATATATATATATATATTATTTATGTATCTACATACTGTAGGATCGGAGTCCCATTCAATCGTATCATATGTCCAGGCTCTTTATTCTTACGAATATTTATACAGCGATCTCCATGTTACATAATATAATACTTCCCTGGATGGCAATATCAGAGGCCGATACTTCCTGTAGGCGATAAGGGATCTTGCTAGCTGCCCTCCATGAAAATCATAAAAGTTTCAGCCACTACGATGAATTATTCGAGTCAAGGCGCGGGCGCGTCCCCTTCCACCCCTAACCCCACCGACCCACCCTTAGAAACGAAATTGCAGCAAACTTTTGCGCCCCCTTGAGAAGTATGCGTGTCATGCTACTGGTAGACGCTGACTGAACCTGGTCGGGCAGCCTGCAGGTAGCAAGTACATTCTAAGTACACGTATAGCCTTTAGTCAGGTAAGGGTAGTCGAGAGAGACTCTTTTCCAGGGTAGAAAAAAAGAAGCATAAAACAAATGCGAGAAATTGTGATATGTGCAGAAGAAAGATTATTCGACGAAGGGTTGAAGGGGGTTGAATTACCTATGTAACGTGAAGATGTGCAAGGGGTGCATTTTTTAGTCTGTAAATTAAACATGTATCTTTTTTCTTCTTCTTCGTGGCATTTTAACAGTCGAAGTCGATACTAGGGGAATATGGTGATTATTTAAAGAATTAATGACTCAAATAACGCTTTTTGTACGCTGCGGTATCTGGTGGCTGATTTTGGTACTAATCGACAAGAGGTCAACTCGGCACGTAAATTATGAGGGTTTTGAGGTTATATTTAACTTTCATGTATAACTATATATACAATGTCATGGTATTCCAGCAGGCTGGTTACGTTCCTCGTTCCTTCTGACATCAGCTTCAATATCACTTAGGTTTACTGCTGTAATTATCATTTTACGATCGGCCTGTATTCTTAGGGCTTTATTACCAGCGTTCGGGGCTCGCCGCGGCGTTAACACCTTAAAAGCCGTAACGACCGAAAGAAAACCCCTTTTCTTACTCTGCCCGTTCCACATAACTGTGCACCTTTACTCTGTGCCTTTTTGGTTTTTTTTTGTTGTTACTTTCTCTGTCTCTCTCTTACAACTTCAGGTCTTCCAAGTACACGAATCCTTCTCGCGGAACCTTTCGCAGCATTGGCTATTTGCTCCGGGTATGGATAAATGCAGTTTTCCACTTTTGAAATGGGCTCTCGACTCTTTTAAGTTGGCAGTGCCTACTGTTACCGGCTCTTTCCGGCAATCATCCCTTTATTCCCGTTACGTTGTCGGACTTGGACCGAGGCCGTAAGCACATTTCCAATTTTACGTTGCACCAGAGTCGTTACGGCAGTGCAGTTTGCACTTGCAGTTCGCGGAGAGCTTTCTTGGGTTACGAGAACCGTCGTTATGGTTACCCAACCTGTACTTACTTACAAGGATTTGCGCTTAAATCAATCCCTTATTTATTTCGTAAGTTGGTACAGTAAGTTGCTTGGTTAAAGATTAAGGAGACTCGTTGAGTATTTTTTTATATATACATTTTGTATCGATAGGCGACCGGATATCTTTTGGGTTGGGTTTAAGGAACGCGTGGGACGACGGACCAGAATGTGGGGAAGATCTTGAATGCTCGCGAGGGTAAATAAATTTCCAGAACATTTTTTTCGACACATTCGGGATTCGATATAATGGAAAATTTAGGGCTGACCAGGACGATAAATTTCCAGCCGTCCACTCGAATATTTTCCGTGTTTTAGGCAGTCAGGGACCCGAGGCTATCTTGACCGCTGAGCGTCCCGACGCCGAGCGTCCCCCTTGTCCTTGTATATTCACAAATCATTCGTCGGCCCTTTCGCGAATCCCTTTCCCACGGGACCCCCCGCTCCCATACGTCTCGTAAGACCTGTCTCTTTTCTTTTTTTCTTTTCCGTATTTTCGAAAAAAAAATTGTATGACGTCTCACCGATTTCAAAAGAAAATCTGGGAGGGGATGAAAAAATATATATTTGAATGGTAAAGAAGGAAGACCTTCAGGAATAACCATTCCCTATGGCTTTCACGTTCCTCAAGGCTATTTGACTTCAGCTGCCGGACGTCGACGTCGCGACGCCCCCTACGGACCATGGGAAACACGACTAACTTTTAGCATATTGATATGTCCGGCGAATACTCGAGACGTCGATACGTTACGTAATGTGACAGGAGTGTGAGTCCGAGTTCCAGCAGGTCCCTAAATGCTTCTTGGCTCCCATGTGGCCGTACGGACCTCCGACCTTGCGGCTCGGCCGGGACGAAGGGAGGTGTCCAAAATTTCTAAGATCGATCAGTCAGCCCCTGGGGACCCTGGCTAAAAGGTACCAACCACGATAAAAAAAAATAGACGATCATCAGTCCATGGAGAATTTGTAAAAATTTTTCTTTCCAAATTTGCTCCATCTTTGTCAGACAAAAATTAATCTTTTTTTTTCTGTCTTTTGGTACGAAGGCTACCCAACCCAACCTTACCTAACCCCTTTGTACCCAACGAAATGCACGACTTTCCAGCTTCCTCGGAGTCTCAGGGGGTGTAGCCTGGACGCATTAGGGTGCAGTATAGCGTCAGGATGAAAAGCAGCGCTGGTAGTTACTCAGAGTGGGGCTTTAATAGTTCTTAATTCCTCTGTGACTGGCTTCTGCTAGAGAGTCAGACACTGAAGCGACGCCGACGCCCGACGTCGACGGGTGATTAGTGCTCCCCGTGGATTTGGGTCGTAAAAGGCAGAACCGAGAAAAAAGGAGTTCTTCGAATTGGAAAGTTACTTTCACTACTGTTACTGGACGTAGCCTATACACACATATATATATACATACATACAAAAATATTCACGGTTTTGCTAGCCATTTTTACCTTTCAAAAAGTACTTCCAATATCGAGTATATCGTAAGGGTAGTGCAGGCTAGTTAGCTAGAGGTAATAATAATAATAAGACATGGTAATATCCCCACTCAGAGAGCTGCCGGTCTTCTTAAGCAGCGTCTTTCTTCGCCATCGGCAAAGAATGGTTCCGCGTCCATAATTAACATTGCAAATCCAAGTTAACCAGGAGGGGTGGTTCGTCAAAGAACAGGGCGAGAGGGGGTTGGCGGTGGGAATTTGCGATACAAATAAATCTGTTTATTTTTATTTGTCCGAATAAAGGAGAAGACGAGTAGGGAGGCTGCGGCGAGTAACCAAGGAGAGACTAGCCAGGCTAGGGGACGGAACCAAGAAAAGTTGAGGCGGCCGGTTCATTAGGTATTGTAATCTCCGACGATTCTCCTGCTAATGAAGCTAATGGCATTAAAAACATTCTTCATGGACCAAACAGAGAGCTCAAAGCAAATCGGTAATTTAATAACGGTTGGTATTATCAAAAAAAAAAAAAAAAAAAGGTGCACAGGAATTCTTCCTCCCTTTTTTTCCTTTGTCGATTTTTTTTTTCCTTTTTGGAACCCGATTCGAACCCTCGCGCCTAATCACTTTAAGTCAATTTAAGCTTCGAAAGAAGATTTTGAATTTTTTTTTTCTTGCATTTTCAAATTATTTACCGGGAATTCTTATCTAAGCCTCAGCCATACTTATCAGCTAGGAATTGTTCCTAGGGTTCTTCTTTGCTTTTGCCTGAGACTCCGAAGTCCACGTTGAATGACAAAGCGTTAATTGAAACCTCGTTATTACATGGTGGGTTCTGCCGTTGGAGTCTCCTAGGTTTGTGTGACTTGGAAAGTAAACAAGTCGGGTGGTCGGCCTGTAAATATAGTGTTAATAAAATATACGGACTTCGGCATCCGCTGCTAACCCCAACCGTCCTTAATTCACGTTGAACTCTTGGTAATTATGGTAGTTTTAGTGGCACTCGGCGCTCGACGACGCTCGACGACGCTCGACGCCGCTCTAGACTATGGGCCCGTTAAGTATTCAAATTGTATTTAAATTGTGCGCCTTACGGCGTTACTCGGGCGCCATTCGCCATCCCTTAACTGCTGCTACCGTTTCCTCCTTCCAGCCTCCACTACGTCCTGTTATTCTTCCACAGTTCGGTCCATCCGTTAATCGTCCCCATCATCCCCTATTATTATAACCATTGAAGACGAAGACCGCCCCTCCTAATTTAATCATACATCACGATACCATTAGTCACTTGGATTTACTATCTTGTCGATATCAAGAAATTCTCAAACCGCTAAGTAATCGGTTTAGCAATGGCTACTTCAGGAAATGGAAGTACCGGAAGTCCTGAGAAAGTTTTAGTTTTAGTGACCGCTGAGGGGGGTCGGTTGGTCAGAGGGTAGTTATAGGTAGGTGCACTAGGATCTAAGGTAGGATCCTACGTAAGAGCGTGGACGTCGGTAGGGATGTTTTCCTCGGTTCTTCGATGAGGGGGTGGGTCGAGGTCGGAATAGCGTCGGGACGCCTGTAGAGGTGTAGCCGGGGGGCGAAATGAAGCATTCCTTTACGAGGGCCCTTACTGCTCGTAAAGTCGACTTTATGATGATAATTACAGGAGAGCGTAGTAAATCTGGTTGGCGGAGGGTGGCTGAAGGGATGATGGCTACTACGGGCTACGTAGACCCATACGTTGTCTATATCTTTACGCACGGCTTCAGGTACACTGAGCCGTGCGCCAAGTGTCTATCTAGGTAGTCAAGGCTAGTTGGATAGTCAAGTCAACTCATTGTCAGTAGGTACCCATCCAACCATCCGGTTGGCCAACCAGCTGAACCAGACAAGGAACCAGGCCAGGCACGCTTCCGTGTTAAAACCCGTAGACGCTCGAGGCAGTTGGATTCAAAATGGACGGTTGGATGGACGCTCGGACACTCGAATTACCAAGGGTAGATTCCCTCCAGAGCCTTAATGTATGGCTAGTTAGTGGGCTTATTAGAATGATGAACCAGGATAGCTAGATTCGTCATCTTCGTGAATTCGTTGTACGACCTCAGTTGGGTACTTGGTCCTCTGACAATTTAGTGAATTATGAGATATTTTTTTCAATTTTTTTTTTGAAAAAAAAAAGTTTTCCTATTTTTTTCACTCATTTTATTGACACGCATCGTCCCACCTAGTCCAATACCATGTGTATCAGACTCGGTCATTGGCTGCGCAATCAAGCAAATCATCAAGTTGTTTGCGATCCACCATAGGGACTTTGAGACTCCTGGTGAAGAGGGGTTGCAAGAGGACGCCCTTAAGTGCTATAAGGAGACTGCTTTTCGTCCCTATCCTACCAATCTAACGCTCGTACGTCCGCGAGACGTACCTTCGGTCTACGGACGGGTGAAGGAACGAACTATCTCAGGGAGCTGTAGGGGACCCAGGATGACCTAGGGGATGATGAGGACCAAGTCATTCGAATGGAACTCCTATATCGTACTAGCAAGAATTCCACCCTTAGTCGATAGAGCCTTCTCGATGAACGCGTATAACGACTTTGCTTACTTTTTCATATTTCTAATAACCACCCTTACTCATTTTATCATCACCCTCTGATCCATACCCAGCCGACAATGTGTCTAACCCTAGGTACACTCTTATATGATCCTCACTTATTATTCAACGTCCTGGCGAATTGGTAATCGTATTCCTTTCTCAGGCAAGGGTTGTTAAGGGTTGGTATGTACGTAACCAGCCCTGAAGAGGGGATGGGCGTCTACGACCGTAAACTTATTTAGGGAGTAGTAAACAGTGTTTACTCGGCTAATATACAGACTACTTCGGTACCTTAACGACCTGGTCCGGGTCCCCCTGGGCACAGGAAATCCTCATATGGATTCTGAAGCGTCGCGTCTGTCCTTGGGACAGGCGTCGCGACGCCTTTGAATCCTTCCGAAGAGACATCGGTAACGTTGTAGGTGCTACACGTTTTCTCGTCGTTCAGCTACGTAATCATCCCCCTTATAGCTTTCCTTCAGCCACGTTCAATAACCAACCCCCACCATCATCATCCCCACGCTTCCCATATTGAATTACACATGGAGAAAAGTTTTGGGTTTGCCGACGTTGGGGATGAACGTACAAGTTTGATATGGATATGGATATGGAGTCACTCCACCTCCTTCTGTTCCGCTGCTGCTGCTGCTTCTCATCCTGGGGATGTTCCTCAGAAAAGCGGAAGGCGAGGATCGCCTATGCCGGGCTTTAATCTCAAAATTGTCCGATTTCTGGAATTCCTCATTTACGTATGTTGGGTATTACATTTTTTTTTTGAAGTACTCAACCCTTAGGAATGTTGATGAAATCTCATCAAAAGTTTGTCCAGGGTGGTTTTCGGCTTGTACTATCGAGTTGGGGGATGCTGGGTCATCAATGGAGTTTCTATGTAATAGTCGCTGCTAATTCGTTAATATCGCTAATCATGCGCGACTCAATGGTTCGAGTCGAGCAAACGAACCACTGGACTCTGGAATCAATTTTCTGGATTTCCTACAAGGGAACTTGGGTTTTGGACTAAAGTTTGCGAAGCTAGAAAGAGAGATACGAATATGGAAAGCACGAACGAGAGCGAGAGAGACAGATAATTTTTGAGACGGCCTCCTTCCTTCTCGTAGACGGAGAGGAAGATTTGTAATTCCGATTAGCCTTCGCTTCCGGTGAATATACACGAGTCTAAGGAACTTCCTGCAAAGTTACGTGGCTCACTCAGGCACTTTTGCTCATATGAACCAGTGGAAGCCATTTTCTATCCACGCCTTACCTGTCTCTTACATCTATTAAATCTTCCGGTACTCCAGTACCAATTGATATGGATGCTGTACCCATCCGTCTGGCTGTACCAAAGACTCACCTACTTATTTCTCGTATACTACCACCAGGTCTAGTAGTAGCGGTAGGGACGTAGTCAGACAGGTACCCAGTAGATAACAGGTATCACCTGCAGACATATCTGAGACCAGGTAAGAGAAAGACAGGTATCCCTCTCATGAATAGCATTGCGATAAATTCAATTAAAAGTTTCTTCCCAGCGAGGATGTTCCTCAAGGAGAGTGAAGAAGAGGGATGAAGGGGTGGACTAGGTGATGTAGAGAGAGACAAGAGTATAAGGATTTAAGAGATCAAGATATCCTGTAAATAGTTGGAAGACCTGGTCCTGGCAGTGGCCAATCAACCTAGACAAGGTTGCTCCATGTTGAATCCTTGAAGAGATCATCCCAGGTCTCCAGCCTGTCGCGTACCATGCACAGAAGAAACCACCAGAAATCGTCCTACAGGAAGGATCCTTTCACGGGATGAAAGAAAGAGATGGCTGATGGGTATCCTTGAAGTTGGCAGAAGTTCACAAATGTTCGCAAGCTGAGAAAAGAAGGATGCTACCAGGCGAAATGTCCTCGCGACAGGATGTGGGATCGTCGCAATGGACCAAGGTATCAAGAATGAGATGGATGCGAATGAGCGAGATGAAATGTACCTGGAGAAGAATTGTCTGTCTGAAGTCTATAATAATTGCAGGTTCCTGGTCGTACCTAGACCCGAAAGCAGGGCTTTACGAGTTGGATGCTGCTGGACCAGAAGAGGGCAAGGAGGAGGAGACCTCGTTCATAACTCATCTTCAGCGGCAACGTAAAAAAAAAGGCCTTCGCTTCGTGGAGGAGGTTACGGAGCTACCGAAGAGAAGGCTGAGGCCTAGAGATGGAGGGAGTAGCTCAGGCAGTCCTGGTGCTCCTGGCTCTGATGATGCTGATGGTGGTGGTGCTGGTGGTTCCTGGTGGAGGTGCTCTCCTATGGCACATACTTGAGAAAGTTTTGGGCCGTGATGGGATGGCGGACGTAACAGAGTGCGAAACAGTTTGAAGTGCTTGCTAAATGTTGCGGAAAATAATGACTGATGGTCGTTGTACCCGTGGCTCAGTCCTGGCTCAGCCGTGACTGGAGACCCTGGCTGCCATATTATGCTTCCTGTTTATTACCCACCAAACGGAACACGCGTTCCCATCAATCGCCATTTTCAACGTGTCCACTTCCTTCGGGTTCGCCACGTTCTACTCGACCAGGATAACCTGTATAAATCTATATATACAGCTCTGGATCCGCTTCTCTCTTATAACTTGCAAGAGCGAAGCTATCGAGCTGGGACGCCATTTTGGGAAGATCGTGTATCTTCTGGGATTTTGGCGAAATACGTAAAGGTGCAAAGGTCTTCTGGTTGACGTGGAGAACTGGCTTCTAAAACAGAAGTTCGGGCTCTGCTGGCTCCGTCTATTGTCTTCGAAGACTTCTGGAGTATTGTAGTCCCATCCAATATATCATCACGCTACGACACTAACTTCAAGCGATAATCCTGCGAATGGTAAAGCCCATCCTGAGCGAGGAAGGATGTCGAATTTACTTGAGATTTATTTATAACCAGACTGGTACCAACCTCGACGAATTAATTTGAATTGTTACTAGATTCTTACTCAAATCTGTTCATGATCGTGGCTAGTTTATTTATGCGTTCTAGTTTGCTTCTGTTTATACATATATACATACATGGTCTTGTATATACATGTATATGTTGATACGTATAACAAGTTACCACCAGTGGGTACTGCTTCGTTGTTTACCAAACTCAAGTTTCTGTTCGACCAATCGAACTCTTCTTTCTCTTTCTCCTTTGCCCCATATTTTACGTGAACTCGAACATTCTTGTAGCTTCTTCTTCGTTCGAGTGAAAACTTCACGAAGTCTAGAGACTTTGCGGAGTTAATAGTTTTAAATACTTGTAGCTATGCAACGTATAATCGTATGTCAGTAGAGAAGCTCGAAATTATTAGTAACCATAATCTAGGGATATTTTTCATTTTTCAATATTCAAATCCTGACGGATACCACGCATTGATCATGTATGAAATAAAAATGTAGGTTATACCTCCAGACGTCTCAGGAGAGATATCTCATGGGACACGTTCAAGTCCCAGCATCCCGATTTGGAGAAATGATTCCGGGGGACGTAGAACTGTAGGCATTGAGATCAAATGAAGGATGCACGCAGAAAACGTGCGCTGGTTATCTCAAGGATGAGAGGAAGAATAAGAATGACGGAAGGCTGGCGAGAGGGTTTGGACCTGGTATCCTGGGGGGATGAAGTGGGTGAAGTGGGTGAAGTGGGTGAAGTGGGTGGCAAGGTAGATGGAAGGTAGCGAAGGTAGAGGCTAGGTAGAGGCTAGGTAGAGGGTAGGTATATCGAGGTCAGTGCGTTTTTCCCCTGCGCGGTGCTGAGTGCGCTCGGGTCCTGGACGGGCTTGGAAGGACGGTGGGCGTCGGCGTCGTCAGTGCGCCGGCCGGGATTCGAACCCAGAACCCACGATTGGGCTCCCCTCGTGGTACCAGGACCGCCCCGCCAAAACCCGCGAGATGCGTGGGCGTCAGATACGCCTCCAGGACGCTTTTTATATCGAAGACACCCACTGACACGAGTTCACTTTACTCAACTCACTGTACTTACCCTTCTTTTACATCTTTTGCACCCCTGTACTGTCATTCGGAGGTCTCTAAAACGAATTTTGGATTTTTCACTACGAAATTACATAGCTGCTGGTCCCAGGACGTTGTAGGATATAAAAAATGGGGGTAGCTTCGAAATCATATGAGTGATTTTAAATCTGCAATTGGGACTGGACGGGTGGTTTTTGACCTATTTGATTTTGAGAATCGTTTCAGGAGCCTTGACCTCTTTCGTCTTTACGAGTTTTGAACTGAGGACGTAAAAGAGAAAAAGTTACAGGGTTAAGGGTAGTTGTGACAGTTTAGGGTAGTCGATGATTTAATGTGTAAATAAATAAGCTAGACCAAAGGAAGGATCACGTGGAAGATCCTGAGGGTTCACCCTTATTCCCAGGACATCTAGGAATTATTAAGGGTAGGTAGACGATGACGCAGGGGTCGTTTCCTAAGGTCCCCTTCGGGGTTAAATCGCGCGACACGTTGCCAATGACAGTTGGTCTGCTTGAAAATCACTTACTTCAGACCCCAGAATCAGACTGGATGAACGGGAGCGCGAAGATGTTACCTGCTTTAGGTTTTTCCACCCCCGTCATTCCTGAACGAGACTATTTCCACTTTCTTAGTATTTAGCCTGAAGAACGTAAAACCGAACAGCAGGAAGTTGAGTCAATGAAATGAACTGTGCGTTAGAGAGAGTGAAGATAGAGAAGAGAGATGAGAGAGATCGAGCATACGGTAAGAGAATATCTCTAGGGAAGTTTGATGACTGTGAAAATACGTGAAAATTACATATATGTACCCAGGTAAAAGCTGATGGATATCGAGTCTGACGTGGGCAAAGGGAAATGGTCCACAGGATGCTGTAGCTACAGAAAGGACTCATAATGCTCGAGGAGTCTCTTGAAGAGTAAACCGAGTTACCAAACTCGCCAAACCCTTTGCTTCTTTCCGGATCTAATTAGGAACCCTTTGGAGCAGTAATGCGCCTTTAATCCAGAGTGCGGAGGACCTCGTGAGCTTGTCGAGGAGGATGCTGGAGGAGAAGAGGGGACCACTTGTATACCTACTTGGTTGGTAGTGGAGATGCTTGATATCCTCAGCGACCGATATCCCGGAGAGTCCTTGGTAGCCAGGAGAGGGTTGCTGATCCTGCATCTCCGTGTACCGCTAATGATTCCCTTGGGAGAGCGTAACTCGCCTAGTAGATTAGCAAACGTCTGTCGGGATAGTTTAGTCTCCACCTCCATATCCACCTCCACCTTCTGGTTAACGATAGGGTATCTGGTGGGGATTTCTTTTCGAAGGACATTTTGATGACCCTTGAACCCTGTCAGATGGGAACCTGAAATCGTCAGCGATGATATCGTCCTGGTAACGACCGGTTAAGACTCTTTCTCTCAAGTCCCTGAAGGGTGCTTTCGCCCTTAGATAATCGTAGGACGATTTAATAGTCCTGGCAATCGTCCTGGAATTGTTTTGCGACTGCGACGTCGATCGACGTCCTGACGTCACCGGTTAGGCGTCTAATGGACCCCCGCGACCACCTTGCGTCATTCGTTTAACGAAGCGCGGAGTTTAGGTTAGGGACGAATCCTTATTCATCCATTCAGTACGTTTATGCTAGACTCGGGCGCCAAAAGTGTTTGATCTCCAAAGCGCGAAATTAAATTCTCTACGGTCTCTATGCCTTTCGTGGCCTCCGGAAGGCCCAGCGTAGACTTCGTAATCTTTGCAACCCTTAGGACCTCCCGGCGACTCTCATCCCTTTCTGTATATTCAACCCCTATGTCAGTTTTACTGCATCCCACCCAGGCGTCGTCATATACGAATATCTTAAACCCATAAAAATCCACCCTTTTTCCCCGTAAAGCAGACCGACTCCACGAAATAGGGGATGGCTGTATCAGTAGCTACCATCCTCGTACGAGTTAACCCTTTTACAACCCTCGGCGCGATCCTAATTACGTAAAAGAAGCGTCCGGCTAATGCGTCTAGAGACGTCGAAGGTCTTTTCTCTCTCAATTGATCCTACCCTTCGTCCTTCGTCCTTCAACCCCTATCAGACTCCCACACGACGCACGCACCCAGCACACACGTTGCGTATATCAATTTTATCGACGCCCCGTCCAGGGTGATAAAGTAAAAGTTTCTTTCGAGGAGAACAGTCGCAGAGGGGTAGTAGGGGGTGGCAGGAGGAGGAATTGGCCATAGTAAAGAGGAACAACAAGAACCACCCCAACCCTTACCAGAGACGATCAGAGACGTCATACAAGTATCGAACCAACGATGGTTCCAAAAACCAGTCAACCAGAAATCTGAAGAACCATCATCATCCAAATGGTTAGACAAGGGGATGAGATGCTCTTGACCGTATTAGTAGAACACACACATGTCCCGCTGGAGATGGACCTTGTTTGTTGGCTCGACCGTTACGATAAGGGAGGATATCAGGTCACTGGCGTGGGAGGGAATTGCGAATTCAGCTAAATCCCAAAGACCAGAACCATATCAGTATTTTTACTCTATCTTTCAAAGATCCAAGGACAGTTACCGATAAGCTACCACGTGGTCCATTCAGAGGGATGCTGGACATCCGTATCCAGGATACGTATGGACCTCGTTGCCTGGTAAAAATCCTAGGGCTGCAATGATGCCCATAGGGGCTACCTTAATGGGCTTAGGGTGTATTTAGCTGGGTTAGGTCAGTTTAGTCTCATCCTAGAGAAGCTCTGCCAACCCTTTCGTAGGCATATAGGATATAACACGTATGACGCAACTGGGCACCAGCAGCTACCACAGGAGTTAAAAGACGACCGGGCTGAGTGCCTTGCCATGTCCGTTGTCGAGAGACGTGGTCACCCTGTTGGCTTCCCACAGGACTTCACTCCCTCCTCCCTTACATTTATCCCTTTATCCCGTACGCTTGCCTCCTCCTCCTCCACTCTCCTTTTCAACCCCTAACTCATAATGTTCCGCTTTGGGCACTTTGCTTCGTTGACAATTAGTTATACTTTTTGACTTTTTTTTTTCTTTATCTTTTACCGATACTCTATGCACGGAGAATTTATACAGTGCGTACAGTAAAAATTTTTTACGGGATGACGCTCTTGCTTCCTGGTTCAATCCGAATCGCCACCCTGGTCAGAAGCTACGCTCTTGGATTGATTCGTACAGTTACGATAATGACCTTGAAAGATTTTTCATTGTTGAGTTGAGGTCGAGGTGCTCGAATTTGCCGTGGATTGATGAAATGGTAAAGATATTAAAAAATAATTGGTTTCTATGGTAAATTTTATCGTGAATTTTATAGAAAAATTAAAAAAAATTCTTTCCCTCTACGTATAGACTTAACGTATGTATATGCACGTATGGGAAGATACTGGGGGAGCGAAATTGTGGATGAGGTAAAATTGTACGGCGCAATGGGGTATGTTGCTCTATGGGATTTCGAGGAGGCTCGTAGGGTGCACGTGTTCCTATTTCAATATCGTTTCTCCTAGAGAGTCATAGGGGGAGGGTAGTTTTATCGTAGATCGAAAGGGACGATACGGACTATGCTGGTTGTCCGGAGTACCTAGAGATTGAAGTACTCTGGTGGAGTAAGAAGTAGGGTAAACTCTAGGAAGAGAATGGGGTCGGGTTGGAATTTTGAGAAAAAAAAAATTGACTAAAAAAATATAGACTCGATGGAGAGTTTGTTGCGGATCGATTAAGGTAAAATTGATTAGGGGGATGAATGGGAATTCAAGGGATGAATCGGAGCGAGAAAGAGAGAGAGAGAACCGAACGAGCTCACGATAAATCGGCGTAAGGAAAATATTCGGAATTTAGTTGGCTTGTTTCACGGTCTCGGGACGAAAGTGTTTCGAAGAAAGTTTTAACCGCTTCTAATGGCAAAACTTGGTAAAACTTGGGAGTTTGACTGTCGGTAACCTCGAAGGAACGTCGGGAGATTCTGGGGGAAGTATCGTAAAAAATATTTTAATGGGTCCTTGACGAAAACTTTCCATCCGATCTATCTCCAGCGGTGCTTGCCGGTTCTATCATCGTGAACTTGACCTCTTCGCTTTCATTGGCCTCAAAAGAGAAAGAGAGAGAGAGAGAGAGAGAGTGTGTGAGAGAGAGAGAGAGAGAGAGAGAGAGAGAGAAAGAGAGAGGGAGAGAAGCAGAGGAAGAAGAAAGAAGAAGAAGAAGAAGAAGTGGTGGGCAGAGTTTTCCTTTCGCAGATCTTCTTCAGGAATATCTTAAAGTCGAGTCGCGACTACCTCTTTTACGATACTTGAAAAAGTAGGCGGCTCGCCAGTTCACACAGAGTTCATCAGTTCACCAGTTCACCAGTTGCCCAGTTGGCCAGGTCGATGAACTTGTTCCTTGGCAAACTCTCGTATCGTAACTTTCACCTTCCTATCCCATAATATCCTAGCTGTCTGTGTGTGTGTACATACATATATGCATATGCATAGGTAGGATCATGTTCAACTTTGAACCGTTATCGTCTGCCAATCTCTAGCAATGTCTAAAATCCCCTAGAAATGTTTAGGACATAGATGGACATGTAGGATAAATGGTTGTAGCAATGGACGATTTTAGCCCGTAGTGGTTGGTAGCTTGAGAAATTCCTGGACTAGTGCAGAGTCTGGATTTTGCCCTCTGGCAACCTTCGTCGAGGCAATGATGTTGCTTCTGCACACAATCTCCATGGTCCTGAGGCACCTCCAGCCTCCGCTGGTTAGGGGCAGCCGGTGGGTACAGTGATAAGAGGGTGGCGTAGCTACAATACATCGGTACCGTTAAACTTGCTGCTTAGCCCTGTTCCTCGAAGGGCGCCAGGGTGTGCAGTTCTCTGGGTACCAGAGGGTGTGGAGGCTCTGGATGTTCTGGATATTGTAGTTGGTCTGGCTGGTCTGGTTTGCTCATGATTGTGTATGGAGAATGGCAGCCAGCAATACTACCAACCTGGCCAAGTAAGTTTCGCGTTATACATAGTCAATGGAATGAAATGGTTATGTCGGTTGCTAGAGCCAAGTTGGTGGCCGAGTCCGCCCTGGGCGTTCTAGGTCCAGATTCGCGGAGTCTGCGGCCTCCAGAAGAGAGGAACTCCGGTGAAAACACAAGCAAGAGGAGGAACCCATCCTGGTGCTGCTAGGAGTTGGAGGCACTGGGGATGATCTTGGGTGGAGAGACAGACAAATGAGAGAGACGAAGAAAGAGCTACGGCACCTTGTACGAAGATGGAGACTGGGGTGGTCACGGATGACCTGGCAATCAACACCTTCTGGTACCAGTTGCGAATTCACCCTGGTCCGATCGAGCAGACGACTTCTCCTTATTTCCTCCCGAGCTACTTCCGCTTTCCTAACTTCGTGAACGTTCCTACGCCAACCGGTGAGATCTTCCCAGAGGAAGTCCTCCGGGTCAGCGAAGCGCGTCGTTCTGTGAGGTCATCTCTTAGGTACGACGATCGACGTCGGAAGCGACGTCCTGACGTGGACTGGGGGGGGATCTTCGTAGAAACCAACTGGCCCACTTGTCTGACAAGACCAGTGTCAACTTCACTTCCGCTTTCGTGCTCCCATTGTCTATCTCCTTTCGAAGTAAAATCACACCTATATACCTAGTGTCACGGGGACTCTGATGAGAAACTTCGTTGACGTTCAAGATGCCGGGACACGATCGGTTACATTGAGAGGAATCTGTGTCCTGGCCGGATGCTGGGAAATATGATAGTTCAAGCCAGCGTAGAATCTACCAAGGATTATATAACTCATAGCTGAAGAGAGCAATACCTAGACAGATGCTGGGTATCGTATTACCCCAGTATACATACGATCACATATGAGAGTAAGGACAGAGAGAGACAACGGTTGGTCCAGCAGCCAGAGATATCTCATGCATATCGGTCACGTAGGGGTTGTATCTCAGGGAGGTCGAGAGGTCCCTGTGCTGCTCATATATCAGTGACCAGCAGACAGACAGACACCAGGATACATCATCCCCAGCATCCCGTTCACCACCCCTCCTCGTTCACCCCCCAAGGATCCGTTGCTTCGTCTCTTCTCTACCCCCCCCCCCTCCTTCCTCCCCCTCGACGTCACAGCATCCCAACGTCTCGCTGCGACGCTGGGTGTCGCTAACTATTTTACCTAACTTCCCCGACAGTTTGCTCCGCGTTGACCACGTACGTCCGGTTCTCGTCCCACGGGAGTCAGGGTGGGTATAGGCAAGGGTAGTTTTACCAGGGTCCCCCAAGATATGCATACGTGACGGACGCACACGGTTGTGATACGTGACTCTTCGACTGAGCCGTGTACCGTTTTATCCGATTGGGTCACGTGACACTAGGTCTGGTTCCTGATAGTAAAAAAAATCCTTTTTCTCATACGACATACGTGTACCCCTTCGCCCCTTGACCCCTTCACGTATGTACCCACGTGTCTGTTCGAAAATGGCTGTTCGGAGGCACAAAAGAAAAAGTGTATGGAGGGGGGGGGCGGTGGAGGGGTGGAAGAGAAAAAATGAGAGGAACCAAACGTAAGGGTGCGAGAGAGGTCGGAAGTGCGGCCGGCAGCGACAGCCGCTCGACTCGATAACCAGCACCGACTTCCGGTTCTCCGGAGATACGAGCTCGTCCTAATTACCGCTCATCCGTTTTGAGGGGAGGCTGGAGCCTTGCGAAACTTTTAAAGCACTGGGAGGGGACTGTTAAAGAGTGGCAACACTGAGAGGTAAGGGTGGGAGGTGATTTTAGATTTTTAGTTTTAACTGAACGGACGGAGTATAGGTATACCCTATTCGTTCGATCTTTTATTACCAACTGTGAGGAATTGTGAGAAATAATTTTTTTTTTTAGAAGACTGTGTAAGGGATGAATCGATAGCAAGTATGTCGTTATAAGGAAAATTATTTTTTCGGGGGAAAAAATAAGGTCGTACAGATTATAGAGGAATGAGCGTCTAGTGAATTCTTGGCTAATAAAAGTCCCTAGGATCAGGCTGGGTATACTGCACGTAGCTGAATGTTAACTTCGTGTGCGATGCCATATGTGTATATCTTCTGCGATGCTTCTATAGAGGGTGGAGCCATAACACACGTTAATGACCATCGATTACGGTCCCTGTAATTACCACGATAAATCGCTTGGACGAGGTCCGAAGCTTTCGAGATTCGAGATTCCCGTGTTCTCCGCGTCGCAAGAGACGCCCCTCCTCGACGCCTCCACCTTCGAACTACCGCCATCCCCCTTACGACAATGCCGTCGCGGCGTCTCTCTTAGTCTCGTTACAACTTTCCTATCTACCGTTAGCTCAGCCTTCGTTGCTACTTTCACGTCCCTCCGATACGCCTTTGACCTAGCTCCCGTTCTACGTTTTCTCCTCCCGTGCGTTATAAATTATAGCTATAATCCAAGAACTCGGGTTTTCTAGTACCCACCCGGTATATATAGCTTTTTTTGAAGAAGAAGAAAGCATTTCTTCTTGTTACCCATAGCCGATACGATATCGTTTCCTGTGAACGGGAAGTGGCCGCGTGCCGGTTTTGATCGAATCGCCAGATTTTAAGGGATGAAAATAGTCGAGCGGAATGATTTGCCAGGAGAGAGGGATGAGGGTGGGATCGAGGGAGAGAGATAAAAGAAGATCCTTTTCGAGAGAATCGACAATCCTTTCACGATAGTCGATCGGATGGACGAATGGGGGTGGCTTTTGTTTTCGATGTCTCTCGGATTTAGTCTCTCTCTCTCTCTCTCTCTCTCTCTCTCTCTCTCTCTCTCTCTCTCTCTCTCTCTCTCTCTCTCTCTCTCTCTCTCGATCTCTTTCTCGATCTCTCCTCCCCCGCCGTCCTACCGCGCGAGGAATCAATTATGGAACTTTTCAAATTTGTCAGTAATATTGAAATTTCTTTTATACCGGGGTGGCTCATAATTGAAGTCCATCGAAGGGATGTTGGGAGAACAGGGAGGGTGACGTGTCATAAGGAGAGTCATTGGAGAGAGCGAATGAGATTGTGAGTGAGAGAGAGAGAGAGAGAGAGAACGAGTCAAAGTCTGGGATTCTAGCTGGGGGTGGGGGTGGAGGGGGAAGTAGGAGAGGGTTGAAACTTTTTGTTTTTCACTCGACTATTGTTTCCTATTGCCCAAGAGATTGGAAGAGTCTTTCGTCGTCTGTCATAATGTAGAATGGGGCTGACGAGAAAAAAAAAAGGGATGCAAAAGGAATAAGGGATGAAAGGAATGAAAGCGGCGAGACTAGAGACGGGGATGACGATGAGAACGGTTAAGCTTTAAGGGATGAAGCAATTCTCATCATAGACGGGTTCCGTTCAATTTCACCCGCACTTACAAATCCAATGGATATTACTTGCCGATTGCAAAAATTGTCGCCGCTTTAAAACCCGCCGTTTCTGGGTACTTCGTAAAATCTTATCGTCGCTATGGGCTCGTCTACGTTCACCCCTTGTCGTCTTATCCGACCCCAGCGGTAAGGGATTCTCTATCCCGGAAAACCCTAGTCCCCTTGTCGAGTGCCGAGTTTGAGCGTTCATCCAAACAAAACCATCCAGGGGTGAGCACGCTAGTCGAATACTGATACAAAAAAATGAACGGGTTAGGTTAGTTTTGAATTTTTTTTTCTTATCCAAAATTTAAGCTTCAATTATTATAATTCTGGTGGTTTAAGGCGGTTTATTTTTTTCTATGTGAACTCACGGCGAAGCGATTTGTTTTTTGGGATATAACAACCCCTAAATCGATTGGATACAATGGATTTTTTTTTGAAAATATTTTTAATTTACATCTCGTTCGGATCAATGGCGCGTGTCAATTAGGTTAGGGGATGAAACAAAAGTGATCGCTGGTCCGGTCGTAGGGGTCGTGTTAATTTTCATTAAAATACAATTATAGCCAAACTTTTATCCTTGCCGAGGATCCAGGGTGAAAGTTTTGTTCGACTGATCCCTCGAAACATCCCTTATTTCTTTGGACATCGTAAGACAAGGAAGGGTGTCAAATTATGCCGCGAGGACGAGGTGAAAATTATTAGCTGAATTACGTGAGATTGAAATCCTTTCGTGACTTTTTAACGTATCGGGGTTCACTTTTTTAATTGAACCACTTTCGAGGGGGTTGATCTTTTTTTTTTAACAAGTATACACGTAGTACAATAAATTGTTGGACCAGTTGTTACATTTTTTTTGAAACATTTTTTTCAGTCCCACCAACTCGTTACGCGGCCATGTTGGATCGTTAATATTTTTCCTGTTACTCTCGTTTCCGGTACGTATGAGATTGAATTTTTTTGCCGGATAAAAATAATTTTCACTGTTCCAAATTTTTTTTCAAACTACATCGACGTCTGATACGCGACGTTTTATGACTCTGGGGCGTCGATGCAAGGATTCCTCATATTTGTACATCAGCAACAGCGTCGAGGAGCTGGACGAGTCGAACAAGAGTGTCTCTATGACGGATACAATAGAATGAAGCACGAGGGTGCAGGACGTGAAGGGGATGGATGACAGTAGGGGGGATTGGTACATGGTAGGAGGAGGGCAGGGGGGGGGGGGGTGTCGCGCAGATGAATTGTTGAAGGAAACATTAATAAAAGTTGCATTAATTAAGAGGGCAGTCGTGTAACAGGGATTGCTCGTTAAAGAGGAATCTCTCGGTCCGCTGGATCTCTGGGATCCCTTTCAAAGAGAAAATTCAAAGAGTCATTCTTTGGTTCAGGTAGTCATATAAATTCGTTGCTCTATTTTTTTCCGAGCAGCTTAAAAGCTTCGAGTACGATAACGATAACAATACGAGTAGAGGGATGAAAATTTGGAAAATCAGATTAGCCATTGGTAAATATGGGTACTTAAAAAATTGTACAGGCTGTTTCGGAAGGGGGTTGAGTCTGAAATGAGAAGAAGGTAGGAGAGGGTGGGAATAGAGATAAAAGATGAGAAAGAAGTAAAAGAGGAATAAGAGGAGAGGATTCACGTCGCTCGGAGCTATTACCCTTAAACGATATCGTCCAATTAAGGGTGGCGCGGCTAGGGGCTTTGAAAAATTATGAAAATCATACTTTGCCACTTCCACCCCATGGCTCATCCAAAGAGCCAGAGTGAAACGTGATGGAAACAACCCTTAATGGAGAAGGACGGACTTTGAATCTGGAGTCCCGGATCCGGAAAAGGGGTTGTAGATAAATTCAAGGGTGGGCTACCGATCGAGGATCCTAAATTTTGCACGAGCGACTCTTGGCTCGCGTCGCGAACTACTTTCATCCCCTATTTGATACTCGCGTGGATAATCCTTAAAAAAAAATGATACATCGGGGTACCCAGTGTAGGTGAAAACTACCCTTGCCGAGAGCAAAGGAGACGATAGGGGATGAGTTGGCTACCCTCTCTTCCCGATTATCTCATCAATTTTCATTATGTCCCGTGCCCTCTTCCGCTACCCTTATTATGCCTCGCAGTTACACCCTTCTGGCAGTATCGGCATACTCTCATAATAAGGGTAGTTATTAAGACCGCGTTCACATGTTTTCTTCGGTCGCTCATTTGCCATCGGCCACTTTGTATCTTGCAGCGAAAGCCTCGTAGCCGGTGTACAGCATCCCCCTATCTACGATCTTTTCCACCCTCTACTTCACACCCCCTCTGGACCACCTAATGGGATTATTTAGTAATTAAGGATCATGCTCCGTTTGCATTTCGCGACTCGGCGCTCCTAATTGATCGATAGCTTTTTTAAAGTTGTTCACCCTGAGTAATTGAAGTGCAGCAATTCCAGATGGACTTCGCTCTCGAGCCACCCCTGTGGCCATGGCGAACGGGTGGATATGAAAATCCTAGAGAATTGGTCAGCGAAGGGTTGAAGAAGATTACGGAGAGCAAGAGTCCGTGGTACGGAGATGAAAAAAGAGCCAGCAATGGACCAAGAAGAGGAGAAACGGTCTTATAAAACGTAGAGTTTGTAAGAGGGTAGGTACTACCCCCTGAGTAGGGTGGTTAGATCCCCTTAATTGTCAGAGTTAAATAATTCACTGTCAATCTTTTCACCCTTCGTTCACCAGGGCTAGAATTCGGGCGTCCTTTTCTCGCAGGATGTCGACGTCAGAGAAATCATCCCCTCTCTTTCTCTCTTCTCTTTTAATTATTCTACCCTGAACGGCAAATAATATAATTCATTTCATTGTTTGGACCTCCGTCGAAGGGGTCGGGATTATAGCAGACTGGGCTGGATGGCTGGCTGGTTAGCGATTGAATTTTCCTACGAACACGAGCGGTCCATTATCCAGGATTTCTCCTGGTTGTTGGCTGAAGGGGATGCTGGATAACGCAGGGTTGTAAAGGAGGCCAGGGGGAAGTAGAAAGAGTACGAGGATACACAGAATCCCATACCAAGGTCCATGAGTATCCACCTTCTGCCCCCGTTATTATATTCTAAAATTTTTTCTTCCTACCCCCCCCCCCCCCCGGCCACCCCCCTCAAAACCGAAGGGTATGGCTGTCTAGCGAGTCGGTCATTTAACGATGGCAACGTGCGCGACGTATTTCAGCTACCAAGTAAAACCATAGAAATTCGCACCGCAGTTATGTGTCGCGGTGTCGCGGTCGCGTTCATGCGGATCGAGCTAATCCGAGTGAATGCGGGCGGCGAACCGTGTACAGGGCCGTATGCCTTCCCCCTCGTGCCCCAGGCCCCCCCTGGTAGCCCCTGGTATGCCATACCACAATGAGGACGAGGTTCCCGTTCACCAGGACAAAGACCCCCTACTGCCAATTAATGTCTGACGATCCTCCCGACAATCTCATGTCGCGGCTTACCGACGTCGTTTTATTCGGAGGCTCCAATGAGGATTCGCCTTGAGTCTTACTGAAGATGGTAACGACGAAATTGGCAGGTTCGATTTTGAGTACCCATTAGGAATTTTTGGTTCGTTTGGAATTTTACATAGTTTCCGGAGGGGGGTAAGGAGGGGGGAGTACGTATATTAATTGTGATAAGGAGGGGACGAAATAGAGAGCGAAGATGGGAAGAGGATAGAGTGGGAGGGGGGGAGGATGTTACTTCACCAGAGATCTAGAATGTCTTGGATTTACGTCACGTTCGGTGTAATATTGCCGCCCGCGAATTTGTCCATTGAGCGTCGCGACGCCTGGCGTCGACAATAGAAACTGGCGCGACGGGTAAGGTGAATTTGAGCGACGAGACTAGATATCTAATTAACAGGCTTGCTGACAATGGGAGAGCCATTCGTCGCCCGTGAATTGTATCGTGGCGTCGCGACGCTCCGCGTGCGTCTCTTCAATGTACCTGTATAGGAACAACAACTACTGTACGACGTACACTTCTCTATTCATTGTGCAAGGAGAGCGTTTAATTTCTCTAGCGATTCCGTCAGTCGTACTGTTTGAGGTTTGAATTTTGCCCCTGAAAAAAAAAATGTAAAATATGATTTTTCAAAATTTTCCTAAATTAATCCATTATTAAGCGTTACTTCGGACAATGTTAGTTTATTATTCTAGACAGTCTAATCGCTCGCGTGGTATAATCGTTAGGCTAGATTAGAAACTGGGGTAGAGTGTATACACAGTGTGCGCAAGAGAAGGACAGAGCTATTTCTAAGCCAGAAAGTTAGAGCGAGCAGGAACGGTCTAGGTCTGGTAATAGACGTCGCGACGTGCCAGCCTGTAAACAGCTACATCAGGGGCGTATGTTAGGGGGGGTATTAAAAGTTATCCAAGAAAACAACGTACGAGGATCAGGACGTAGTCCTGTAGTCTAGAACAGGAAAGAAACGTGACTACGGGATAAGGATAGGGCGTCGCGACGTCACTCTGCGTAGATACGCCTTTGATAGAACGTAAATGAATTTTACAAGATCTATAGATCCGATCTATAAAAGTATAGATCTTTGCTCGAAATGAGATAAAATGTCCACTTGAGCAATCCTGGGTCGCAAGCTGGTCTTCTTGGGGTATCCTTGACTTCCTGCGGATGGGGAGTAGGAAGGACACAAGGAGAAACGAAACGAGGCAGGGAAGGATGCTGGACAATTAGAATCACTAAGGAAGGAGAAGAGGGTGAAAAAAAGTTTAATTATAAACAGCGGGAGAATTGCTCGACTGGGCGTCGCGGGGCGTCGCGAAACGACCACGACTACTAGGAGGACACGGAGATCGTGAAGTAGCGACTGGAGAGGCTGAGGGGTGGACGAGGATGAGATGCTGGATGAAGCAGGACGTTTCGTCGACGGCCAAATGGTCACGGCTTAGCGTCGAGAAAACTCTTTCAGCCAAACGAAGGGAATCCGTCGTCGAGAGATTATCCCAGGGCTTCAAAAAGTTGTTAATTACTTGGATTTCAACCCCCGTTGCCTCTTCCTGTCGTAGCATTCTTGTACTGGCACTGGTACTTTTTATCTTTAGAGTTTTCAAATCCCTTTTTTTTCTCTTTCTCCTTTATACGCGATCAGTTCGAATTCCGAGCCCTGTCGAAATTAGGTTTTAAGCACGAGGTCGTTACCCAAGGCGATACATAAAAATTACTTTGGATTTTTATGAGACATTAACCAAGCAGGAAGACCTGGTCCAGGGTACGCTGATCAATTCAGTAGAGTATTTGGAAAAGGTATAGGAAACTAGCTGAACTTGCTCCTGGGTCGTCTTTAAGGATTGACTGTGTATAGGTCGTAGGACTGGTAGTATCAATACCAGTGGTTGTACCGGTAGGTGGACTACTAGCTGTACTAGTAGCATTAGTAGTATCTGCGGAGGAGCATCAGCAAAGTCTCGAGTAGGAGAGGCGATCACTTTGCGGTGAGCCAGGTCGTTCGGACTTGACCATTAGGCGGTGGACGCCGACGCCTTTGCGACTGGGCACCGTCCGAGGACCGGGAACCTAGAACAGCCCCAAACTTCCCGTCGGCCGCTACAAATATCGTTAACGTAGCCGCGTAGCTGTGGCGCAGCTACGCCAGCCCTTAGATACGAAATAGAGGAGACCAGGCTGAGCTCACAGCTAGTAATTTTCCAACAGTTTGGCCCAACTGCCGAGGCGACAGCCAGTTCCACCTAGTCTCCTTCTCTCCTAGCAACGTCTCTTCCTTTGCCTCCCTTTATACGTCCCAGAGGAAAGTGGAGAGTAGAGAGTGCAGCCAATATCGCCAGAGAATGGCCTCCCTGCAACCCTTGCAACCCCCTGCGAAACCTTATCGAAATTCAGTGGAGAATTTTACCGGTTGCTTGGGATGACCTAACCTTCGTGACGAATATGAAATTTGAATTTATTTAATTTGAAAAAAAAATTCAAAATATTTTTTTTTCTTTCTTTGCGATATTCATTTTTTTTTTCTAAGTACTTCTAAGGGTTGGAGAATTTAATGAAGAAACTAGAAGCGTCCGAACCCTTAATATATTTTTCTATTGATCCGGTAACGGAGGAGTGGGGTATCAGGGTAAACGAGGGTGCGCGATTACGAGTGCGATCGAGTGGCTCTACCAGGAAATATGAAATTTGTCAACGATCAGGAGGGGTGAGTAGCTTCCCCTAGTGCTGCCAGTAGATATTATCCGCAAATATAGCGACGGTGTTTTTCCTGCGGCCGAATCCCCATGAAAGACGTTTCTCGTTCAGGATCTTCTTTTTCCCCGGGTCGAGTGATTTTCTCGAGTCCTGGACCAACCGACTAGGATGATCTTCTCTGGAGGTATGAAGAATAATTATAAAAATTTATTAAATCCAAAAATCAAAAATACACGCAGACACTTCGGTCAATTTTTACGACGTTGCATTATTGAAAATGCAAAAGTTCTTTCCAGCAACGCGGTACTGTACGATCGGAGCGACGCCTGGCGTCGTCGAGCACACCGAGTCGTAAAGTCTCGTCTAAAAAGACGCGGCGACGTCGTAGGTTATTCTACTTGCGTAAATTCAAGGCGGTTTTTCCAGGGCGTCCGGTACCTTCATAAATTCCGCATAGCACGTAGAAGCATTTGCATGGGATACGTGCAAATGAAATGTACTCGCGACGCCCGACGTCGCCGCCGTCGGTTTACCAATAACCACAGAGTCATAAAAGTGTTGACAACGAAAAGTTGCCATTCCGCGACATCGACGCCCGACGTCGTCTTACGTTTCGCGTATGTTAAACCTACCTTCCCTTCTTGAAACACAAATAAAACGTAGTACAAAAAAAGAATAACGACGCTCGGCGTCGATTCACCTGCTGGAGGTAACAGCGTCCCGTTAACGAACGGCAAAGTTTCACACGGAACCGCAGTGGGACCAGGGTGCGGGTGGCAGATCTGCAACCCGGAATGGAATCTGTCCGTTCCAGACGCTGGTCAGGTCAGTTCCTCCCTTTTCTACTCCATGCAATCTCGACGCCATAGTATAACAATACCAAAGCGTCCCGACGCACATCGCCCTCGTTAAAAATCCTATAAAAAAAAAGATGTACCCAAAAAAGAAATTCCCTAGTAATTTTTCCCCGGGGCGTATCTCAGGCTCCTCGGCAGTGTCTCAGCCCGTAAGTGAATGCACGAATGGTCGCCACGGGCCAGAATCGAAATTCCCTAGGAGACTACGCCATGCGGACATGCCTTGAGCTTGCTCGTAGAATATTTAGAAGATCATTTGAATACGCGTCCCTATGATCGATAAGCCGATGGTTTTATCGTGCGAGTGTTTCATCCTCCGTATATGAGTTCCAGGGTGTTCCTATAGGGGCTGAACGGGGGTTCCCCGGTGTTCCTACGTTGGGATCCTGCACCCTGATCACGTGCCGGTACGATATTAGCCTTTCATAGAGAGAAGCCCGCCCCGGCACTACGTATCCTTAGTCCTTTGTGTGAAAAGGACTGCCAAACAGAATTTAAGGTTATTTCGCGGGGAATAAGAATGGACCCTTACGTCGCTCATTGCCATGCGAGAGAGTCGGAGAGTTTGAGAGAGAGGTTAGGTAGTCGTTGGGGGGTTGTTAAGGGGTTGCTAAAATAAGAGAGAGAGAGAGAGAGAAAAAGAGAGAGTAACGCAAGTCGCCATTTTCGCCAGTTGCGATTTGCGGCCGCGTCGCGGTTTACCTGTTTGGCATGTTTCTGGTTATCGTTGGGCTTTTTCCACTGTTTTCCGTATTCCCCTTGTTTCCCGGCATCCCTCGCGCGATAGACATTATCAATTAAAAAGTTCACGACAGACAAATGGTCTGCGACGAGAAAAGCCATTTTCCTGTTGCGTAATTGATACGCGGAATATCTATGCGAATGTATTCTCACAGTGGCTCCAAACTATTTCGCGCTAGCGAAATATGAGATCCTCTGCATTAAATATTCGAGTAATTCGTTATGGCTAGCAACGTACTACCATCGCACTACCACCCTTATTTCCTCATCTCTTAGCCCTCACTCTTCTGCCAGACAGCTGGAATTTATCCTAACGAATTTCCAGTGGTCTGACCTCACCCTTCATCTCGTTTCAGCTGTAATATACGATAAACACTACCCTGCCACCACCGTGTGCCGTTACCCTCGAACAGTTGCGTGAGGTTTGGATAAGTTTTTAAAAATATTTATGCGAAATAGGGAATTTTAATAATTATTAAAATTGTCTTTTTTTATTTGATTTTTTTTTTTTCATTGTTACCCTAAATTCTTCGGTGTCGTTTATTATTATTATTTTTTTAAATTATAGATTGTCTTTGGAATGTTTTTTTTTCATAATTTCAAAGTGGCGCCGGCGTCCTTTTTTTTCTAGCTCCCACTTCCTTCCAGCGTCGGCCAAGATTTACTTATCCAATATGATTCGATCTCAGTCGAAAGTCCGTAACGTGTGCAGGGCCGTGTGTGACGCAGGATCACACGCATGGTCGGCTTTAGAGCGTTATAAATCGGAGAGGCGGCCGTCGCGGCGCCTATATGCCTCGTCTCAGCTGGATCGATGGGGATTTCGCTGCGCTTAGTCGGCATTTAGGCCCGCATGCCAAGACCCCCATGTACCCCATGTACATTTGCCTAATAACGTAAACACCGTAGCTCGGTTCAGTTTCTCTGGTACCAGCCTCTGCCTTCCCGTTCCGAACGAAGAGAATGGAAATAATTTAGTTAAAACGAAAAAAGGAAGAAGAAAAAAAAAACGTTACTTCACAAACACACTCAATTTTATTTTCGAATTCCCTTGGTGGTCAAAACTTAGCAGACAGTCTGGATTCGTGGAACAGATTAATTGATATGGCGAATATAAGCTGGTACCGTGACGTAACTGATGTCGGTTCTATATGGTTTTACTCAGTTGGCCAGGCTGTATGCGGAGAAGTCAAAGTTGTTAGCCGGACGTTTTCAGGGAAATGCATCGGGGAATCGGGCGTCGCGACGCTGCCGGTACTCGGTGGCGACGGTGACTTTGGTCTCAGCTAGCGAAACCCTCCTGATCCTGAGTAGCAATTAAACATTCGGCTAATGTGCTTTTCCATTGAGAAAATTGGATATCTGAGGTGGTCACCTACCGGAACTGGTTCCACACTTTGATTATATAGTTGTTACCAACCCAGGGGGGTGGTCGACCCACCCCCCATATACGCTGTACTAATTGAATTTGCAAACGAGAGTCGATGCGTCCTACCACGGATTTACCGAGGGGCGTCGTGACGCCTCGCGTCGTCACTGTACGTCGGTTACAAAGGATCAAGATTGAAAAGAGGCCGAAGACGTGGTCCAGGTCGGAAGCGGAATTGGTTCTACTAGCTTTATACATATATATATACATGGGCGAGACACGTGCGATCGCGCGAGTAGCCAAAGCGAGTCAGTTCGCCGTTGGGAAACTTTGATATTTCGTAATTCCATTGCTCGCAATTAGGGCCGGTAATTACCATAACCATTAGCGGGCAGAGCGCAAGCTAGGAACCGGGTAGAAACTACCACGGACACTCTGGCGACTCAGGGAGACCTCGGGATACCCGGGTGTCCTGGACATAAATACTGGTGGTCAACCCAGCCGGGTACCAGGCACCAGGATAGCGGTGACCACCCTGGACACCCAACCACCCCTCAAAGCTCCTGCGACGTCCCGGACACACAATCACGAACTTTCCTGAGGAATGTGACCGCGCCGAATTTCTTAGGTGGTCGAATTAAACTCGTTCCCCAGCCTCTTCCCTCATTGTCCGACCCTGTCTCCGTCTGATCTCTAGAAGTCCTAGAGTTTCTGTCTCTGTCCCTCTCATCCTTTTCCTCGACGTCCCCAAGGCTACCCAGACCAGTCTGAAGTGTCTCTTGCCCCTACGTAGCTGACCGTCGGTCAGGGCGTCCCGACGCCGACGTACGTAGCGTGACGCCGATTTGTGGAAGCGTAGTTGCAATAGATTCGAGTCCGGAACACCACCCTCTATATCTCGAGGAAGTTTCATTGCCAGTTCCTACCACTTCTAACAGTTCCAGCGTATCCCTGCTCCCTTCTGATCCACCCTTACCATTTCCAGACCTGGACATTTCTCCCAGCCGAATTTCATCCTGGAATCTGAGAAGCTGCGCAGATTTTCTTGGATTAGAAACCAGGGACCTTAGGACGGTCCACCCTTAGTCCTACTCCCCACCCAATCGTTGGGGAAGTTTTGTACGAAAAAAAGTTTACCCAACCAATGCTGGAACCTGGGTACCTGGTGGATGCTGGAGAATGCCGACGCTTCGACCTGGGTCGGCACAGGGGATCCGGATGAGGCACCTTGGAGCTTCTACGTAGCACCCTGGGCCAAGAGTGCCTTGATGTGGTTATCGCGCAGCTACGTTTTAGTCGTGGTTTTGCCTCTCGGACGGAGGCTAAATTGGCAAATATTAAAATTCTTCCAATGCTGCAGGGTGGGTGGATGCTGAAGAGAGGGAGACGCTCAACGGAGGATACAGAAAGACGGAGGGATGCAGGGCGGCACGAACTCTCGACTGATCTGTGGCCAACCGCATTTAACCTGCTGAGCTTTTTACCGGGAAAGTTTTCTTTAATTTTACGCACGCGAAACAAACGAATCCGTAAAGCTTCTCTTGGTAGATTATTATTTTTTAAATTTACTTTATATCGACGATTTTTTTTTGCCCAACCAGGTAGGGGTTGTTATATTATGTCTTTGGGAAGACCGAATAAATTGACAATGGCGTCTTGGGCTCCGCTCTTGTATTGCAGTAATAAGAAAAATTAGCGCCTCAGTCAGGGTGCCTTTTGGTCAAAGGGTTGTTGTGTGCTAACGGGTACTCGGAGGGGTGAGTCTGAGAAAAATTATAAAAATAATCAGAGGGGAAGTCAATTGGGGTGGAAAACTTGCGTAACAAGCAGTTCCGAGGAAATTGCGGGAAAAAATAAAGGCTGTGTGAAGTATCTCCTCTCTTTCTACCCTTGCAAGAGAGAGAGAGAGAGAGAGAGAGAGAGAGAGAGTGAAGAGAAGTACAGCCATACCGGCAGTGAGCAAATGAAAACAAATGACGCGCTATAAAGAGTCAACCGTTAAAATAATATTTTCAAAAGGAACAAACAAGTGAGGGTGAATCTCTTGTATTTTTTTTTTCCTTACTCTCATCCCTTTATCTCATTTCCTTGCTCATCTGCTTCTCTCTCAGGAATAGACGAAGAAAAAATGTGCAAGAGTCCGAGAGAGAGTCAGAGAGACGTTAATTCCTTTCACCCCGGTGGCCGGAATGGAAGCCTAGCAATTACCAGACGGAAACGCGCCCTTAGGAAGGGCCGCCACAAGAGAACCAGAGCGAGAGAGAGAGGGCGAGATTGAACGAGAATGAAAAAAAAAAGGTCGCGAGATTCCTGATCTCCCAAAGTATCCTTGAAAATCTCCAGAATGATCCACGAATGGGGTGGAAGGGGTGTTATATCCGAGAGGGTAACATTATTGCGCATGGAAATTCGCCCTTAAGGAGCACTAGACTATGGAGTAACTCCATTGGGTAACTACCTACCAGCGTCAAGAATGATCCGACAAGTAGCTATTTAGGTGCAGTCACGATGCTCCCTGACATCAGAAACCAGGAGCAAAAAGGGGGCCAGGTGGGTGCCGCCCTCTAAAAGCAGTAGCCTCAGGCTCGAACTCCCCAATTTAAGGATCCGACCTTAAACGGTCTCTGGTTAATACGACGCAAGAGGCTAATCTTAAAAATCCTCCGTGAGATAAGCCAAAGTTTCCCCCTACACGTCGCGCGCCAGATTGAGGCCTGGTTCTTTTTCATTAGCCGATAACTGCCCCGGAGAATACACCAGGATATATACATAGCGATGGGCCATAAGGTACGCAGAGCCTACGAACGACGCGTCAATTCCTTCGGGCTCTTTTCTTTCTACCTTCGAGATACGGCCCTGGTGATTTTAAAGGAATCAA
The DNA here is from genome assembly GCA_030142375.1 of Calameuta pallipes. Classification (NCBI taxonomy): domain Eukaryota; kingdom Metazoa; phylum Arthropoda; class Insecta; order Hymenoptera; family Cephidae; genus Calameuta; species Calameuta pallipes. The sequence continues at coordinate 418,981 of JARQSW010000101.1, forward strand.
GAACAACCTACTCATTTTGCTCCTTATCCTGAGGTCGAGAACGACTATGAAGAGGATCCTGCACCTTCGTGTATCTACAAGAAGACACTCATAGTCAAGTTCTTCCTGTTGTGCTGATCCCATGGTTGGGTTAGGTTAACGCCTGGCTGTATCAACGAACCCCTCCCCTCCGAGTAAGCGTCGCGACGCTCGAACTAGACGGGGTGCAATATCCGCGTGGTTCCTGAACTTGCCGTCATCTGCTAAAAGTGCTCAAGGAGATATCAGCGAAACAAGTTTTTCCGCAATTTTCCTACCAATCTCCCCCGGGGGCACCCGGCCGATCAGCTCCTCAGGAAGGTTAACGTGGGTCGGACGAAGAGACGAGACTGGGGGGGGTCTGACCTGGGTTCAAGTTAAAGCGAGAGAGAAGGTCCCTTGGAAAGATGACCAGACCGAGCCGCTGGCTATAATTTCATTAGCCGGGCCCGAGACAAATGAGGGAGCATTGCGAGACGCGCCGGCTGCCCGGAAGATCCTGTTCGCCGGAAATAACAACACCGAATGAGATAACTGATGACCCCTGCTCCCTTCACCCTCTTATCATCCCCCGAAATCATCTCGCACCGTCAAAATATCAAGTGCACATATTTACCTTCTATACTGTACCCATCGACGTATACCTATATACACGTGTACACGGCCATAGAAGATGATGGCTCAAAGAAAGAGATAGCTACTGGACCAAGTCTTGTCTCCTTCTTATCACTGGCCTAGGAAGAAATTACGAAGCAGCCAATAGGAGCAAAAATAGCGATTAGCATCCACATCAATTCCATCTGTTTATCCGTACTGAAGCACCAACTTGACTCACGTACCACGTTACGACTATTTGTTTTGACCAACGTAGTCAGTCGGCCATCTTGACTCGATGACTGATTAAAAAGTAAAGCACCGCCATGGACCAGCAGAGTCACCAAGCAGCCGGCACCTCGGCGAATACTTGTCGCAGCTGTTTGCAGTGGTAATTACCGGCACACGCTTTCGCAAGAAAAACATTAATATCAAACGGTGAAGCAGTCGACAGTGCAAACAGAAGATCTTAATGGTGAGCTAACTTCGAAACAGCCTCCCGGTCCTTTTCTCTCATCCTCCGGTATCCGTACTATCGCGTCGTCGTCAATACTACTTTGTACCCTTATGTATATTTTTTCTATTTTTTTTTCCTTCGTCCTTGCTCCACTCTCAATTTACATATTAATATTTTCCGCATTCTACTTCGTGTACCTACCGAGATATAAGTATTACATCGGTTGCCGACTCGCGAAAAGCGATTCATTTTTTTTTTTCGGCATATTGCGACGGCTGAGGGTTTTTGGCCCTCGTAAGGAAGGTTGGGGCTTTGTCCAATTAAGCGTCCAGCTTTTCGAGCGCCGCGGCGGCTTCGCATATTTCTGTCTGGAGAGGCACGCTTCTCTCTCTCTCTCTTTCTCTCTCTTTCTCTCTCTCTCTGTCTCTCTTTCACTCTGCTCAGTCAGGGATCGAGGAAAAGAAGAGTTTTTCACTTTCTCCTTTCTCCCTTTATTTTTATCCGTTATTCGTTCCCTACCCCCTCCTTGTCCTACCCCTCTCTTCGCTCTTACCACCCCTCACTCATCATACCTGACAGAATTGTGGCGGTACTCTCGCGACGAGTATTTTGTCGGATGTCCAACTTATCGCAATTAGCTCAATAATTTCTCTCGACGAGTCTCCAGCCTCCTCGAGACTTCAGGATGACAGCTCGTCACTTGGCGTCCTCATCCGCCTCGTCGTGCTCCTTAAAAACTCTGACGGATTTGCCAATTTCTCATTTCTTCTTTTTTTTTTTTTTTTTTTTTTTTTTCTTTTACTAGAGACTCTTGCCAACCTTCAACTCTCTAATCCCAACCGGCTGAACGATGACGCGAATCTTGATCCATGATAATTGAAGAAATAAAATTAATGTTAATTAATGATAAAATTATGAGCAGCAGGTCTGAGTTCTTCGAAGGTATCAGGTCCGGGTCAGAGGTCACGCTGATGACTATGAGACACTCTGATGAAGGCTGTCCCTTATCTTGCGCAAGAAGAGCGTTAAAGCTCGTAGCAAAAGTTTGCCGACTCAAACCGGATGGCTGTCATTATCGACTGGTGAATTCTCAAGCCTCGAAAGGACTTCCGGTCGAGGTTCGAGTTAGCGCTTGGATAGGTAATGTGACGCGTGTCTTCCTGGCAGCGCTCCTTGTCCTCGGGCAAGGGGGCTGAACTTGTCCTGAGTGCCAAGTTCCTTGGGTATTAAGCGTATTAGGCACAGTGGCTTCTGACTTCTGCTTTCTGACTGGAGAGAAGAGCATCGGTCATTAGCACGGATAGATTCGAAGGTTATTAGTCATTACCGCCATTAGGGAAGCCCAAGTCGTTGTCTGCTCTGGCAGGATCCTAGCAGTTGGTACCACTGCTAGTCCTGTCAATTGATCTTTGGCTGCTTTTATCGAGCATGAACTTTGAACCCGGTACAAATTCATGGCAATAGAAAAATATGAGAATTACGTAAATTTTATTTGTATCCTCTTTACATCAGGACTTGCGCAATATCTTGTGACCTTTGACCCCTCTCTTTGAGTAGCGCAGGGTTGTTTGGGCGAATAGAAAATTATTTTTGGGAAATTTTTCAAATTTTTCATACGAGGTCGTATTTTTTAGTATTGCTAGATGAAGTTAAGGAAAATTTTTTGCTTTGTGACCTCTATACTTATACATATATGTATACACGTGTGTTCGTAAGCCTTTCCCTGGATTATAAGGAATCTCTCTCCGGATTCCTGTCATATCCACATAACAGGCCTGTTTTTATTCAATTAATACTCCCCTCCTAAGACCGTTTCCGAGTACAAAGTTTGATCCATTTCCGTGGAAGATGTTTGCGCGGTCGCGGATGGAGAACTTTGCCATCAAAGACGCTCTTTCCCATCTCTATTTCTCTCTCTCTCTCTCTCTCTCTCTCTCTCTCTCTCTCGTACACGGTGATACCAGTATCTCCTTGGAGTCGGCACGAGGTTCAACCGATGGAAGAGAACCACGGGAGGGAGTCATGAGATTCTGATGTTTGATATGCTGCGGTGACGTAATAATTCTCTCATATCGAATTCCAAGATTCTTCTCAGAGAGAGAGAGAGAGAGAGAGAGAGAGAGAGAGAGAGAGAGAGAGAGAAACCACAATAATATCGAAGAGTAAAGTAACCTGTCCTTTTTAAAATCTCAAGGAAGATGCTGTGATCCTTTGATAAAATTTTTAAATAAATTAGAAAACTAAAATGCTAAAAGTAAATAGAGAGAAAAAATATAGATGATACAAGTAGGATACAGTAGACAGAAAATAAAAAGAAATACATATCTCTCTCTCTTTCTCTCACTCAGATGACACAAGTCAGATGAAAACGAAAAAAAAAGTGCGAATAAAATCGCGGCTCGGCCGGAATTCCTGGACGCCCGATGGACCCCGAGGAATTCGTCATCCCATAGAGTTTGTCCATCGGGCAGAAACGTCACGACGCTGCAGCTAAATGCCCGGCCATTTGTGTGACAAACGAGAGATGTCACAGGGAGTAGTACTACGGGCACGGGAGTCCTTCAGGACTCCGATCTCACCCTAGTCCACATCCCATTCCGGCCCCATCTCATCCCATTCCGCATCGCGCGTTTAATCCATTGATTAATTCACTTCGTTTCTACGTCCTTTATGATTAGTCGGCTTCTCTCACGCTCCACGACTCGGACTCTCTTAGTCGAATTCCCGGAACTAATGCGTCCTCCCTCCCTCCCGCCCCTCCCACCCTGCTAGTTTTGTTAATCAATTTTTTCCGCACGGAAGCACATGTTACCAAGCATCCCTGGACCAATCCGAGGCATTCTCTAGTTTACCCAAAAATTCTAGATCTCTCTCTCTCTCTCTCTCTCTCTCTCTCTCTCTCTTAGTTCCCTAGTCATTCGCGTCTTGGTACTTTGCCTTCTTTTTTTCTGCCCAGTTCCCCTAGTCCTCAAGAAAATAACAATGGCCACATTTACGAGGTTATCGAGAATAAATATTAGAGTCCAGCAGCAATAGTTTTATGCGGTTGGCAATACTCGTATTTCCATCGCTCTTCCATCGCGATACTTCCTTTATCTCGTTTTCTCATTTAAAATTGGACTCTGACCATTCCGAATGGCCAATAAATTCCTCTGTTTTACATAATGTAGTACCAAGCTTTGCTATTCACTTATTAAATCTACGATTCATCAAATCGCCGTATTCAAGAAGGCTGTAAACCCGGCAGACTTGTCTTTTACGACTGGGACGCCATCCTGCGGATCCTTTTGGAAATTCAGTGCCAATTTGCCTAACGTGCATCGTCAACTTTACGAGCATCGGTCCGACACTAAAGAAATTCTTCAACATGGATTCTCTTTATCAATATTATCTTGTTCCGTCAAGTTGGTACTATGCTGGTGCGTATGCTGCCTTCGTCCTTCTGAAACTCCCCCCCGGCTTCCCCCCCATCATCCTGACCACCCGTCGCGAGAACTCGTTTAACGCGACCAAAGAAACCTAACCAAACTTTTTTTAACATTTTTTTTTTCTCTTATTTTTGCCCTTATTTTTTTCTCTTTCCTTTCACCAACACTTTCTCCCTAGCAGGCTTCGCCGGTAGCTTTCCCACTTTTTTTTATGCCCCCCAGGGTCCCCCTCTGGTTGCTCCGATGCCTGCCCTGGCTATACCCGGCTGCCTGCTTTTATCAAGCTCAGCCGACTTATCGTGACTGAAGGAAAGTTCGAAGCTGCCGTTACCCTGATAAAATCTAACGTCCTGAATTTCACTGCTGGCTCGATGCTCTTTCTCATCCTCGTTGTGTCCTGGCTGCATCCTCCCTCCCCTCCCGCCCTCCTTCGCTACCCACCTTCCCCTTCGACGTCTTGCAGAAAAGTTGTTGAGACGCTCGCGCGTCGTTTGTATCCGTCGTGAATTTTCTCGAATGTTCTCGGTTGCATAGCTATCGCTTGTTTACTCCGGTTTTGCTATTTTCCAAAGCGATACGTCAATCCGATATCCTGAAAACTTTGAAATCCCGAAGCCTGGAGCTGGAAAAGCAGGGATAGGCGAATGGAGAAGAAACATATATGTATATATATACTTTACTGGGATAAATCAAGCTTCAGTTATCCCTTTTGGATTCTGGATTGCATCGACCTTGGATACGTGTAAGTTGACGCGATAAATCTGCACGTATGTAAAATTCTTATTTTTTTTTCATTTTCTTTTTAAATCTATATTATTTTTGGAAAAAAAAATTCTGTTCATACATGTCCCATCCAAAGGTCAAAAATGACTGGTTTCGAGTAGCACGTTACAGGCTTTACCTTTCGTCTGGTTTATTCATGCGTTTCCGATAAAGCCAGGAGTCCGCAGGAACCGGAAGCGGATCGTTAAGCGAGAGCCTTTCATAAGCCGCAAAACTCGAAACTGTGAGGATCCCCGCATGAATAAGCCGTTACGTCGCGTTACCCTACGTTGATAAATAGTCCGCCTCGTGCGAGTTGGAGAACGTGTGTGCGACGGCTAGCGGTGGCTTAGCTCAAGCGTAAACCTTCTCCTACGTTTGCACCTCGAAGAGGCAGAGAGAGAGAGAGAGAGAGAGAGAGAGAGAGAGAGAGAGAGAGAGAGAGAGAGAGAGAGAGAGAGAGAGAGAGAGAGCCTTACGGAGAGCGGCAGGATACGATAAAGAGAGAATGGACGAGAGAAGCTTTAATCGTTCGGTAAATGCCTGATGAGTTTATAATTTCGAAGTTTCCATAGCGGCTACGTAAATTTGGTTTAAATTTCGATCGGCAACCCTTGGGACGGCTTAAAAGGTTCATAAGGGTGACTTCACTCGAGGGAGTGAAAATAAGAAAATTTTCAAAATTCATCCCCATACTTAGATATCCCCATATCTACGAGCTACACGATATTAGTGACGTTTAATTTTCTTTCTTTTTTTTCTTTTTTTACTCACTCAGTTTTCTGTATATCCGCCATCTTGGCCGATCTTTCTATCATGGCCGGAGACTCACGTAGCTTCTCGTCGATTTTTCAAGGCTGTTACAGTCAAAGTTCGTATTCAGTCAGACTCGTATGGGACTTCGCACGTTGCTTTGTTTTTGTTGTATCTGACGTATAAACGCCACGTGGACGTCAGTCTGACAGATAAACGTCACGTGTCCTACATTGTCCAGAGAAATAGAGCACGAAGAAAAACACGAGGTAAAGTACTATGCGAAGTCCGGCAACCCTACAAATTGCAGAAGCAATAAATTTTCTGTAAAACGGTGAAGCGGCCACATAGATAACGTATCTTGTGGCTGATATCGATGGCGATCGGCCGATTTATGGGTTAGCGCTAAAAAGCCCCAAGCACGTCTAACACGCGTGCCTGCCGAACAGAAGTCCGTTTCTGCTGTTTTCTACCTCGTATATATATCTCTCTCGCACTCACACTCTTTCCCACTATTTATCTACATGCCCTCCTTTTCCCACTCGCCACCAGATAAGAATTGCCAGTACGAGCTGTTGTTCCCTAGGGAGAAAAAAAAATCACCACGTTACCTCCAATTCTCTGCAGCACCGGTCCAGCTAGTGAAAGACACCCCCAGTGCTACCTAGTGAGATAAACTAAGGGGTGGCAGATAAAAACCTAACCTGACGTGACTTCGGATGACGTAATGCAGCAATACGTATGTGCGAAACGTTTTGGCAGTTGGCAATGCCTGTATGCTGTATGTCAGGGCGTGGGGGAGGATGCTGTGACAGGATTCTACGGATGAGAGAAGGACGTCGAAGGGGTTCGGGGGATGATAGGTGAAAGGGGTGCACGTAGATAGGGAGGGACCGACATATACTACTGTTCCACTGTTTCTAAGGGAGATCTCTTCTCAGCCTCTTTCCCAGCATCCGGAATTCCCTGTTTCCTGATTTACCGACGCAATCGCTCTTTATTTCTCTCCAGGCGGCCCTCGCGCTCCCGTCTTCAATAGATATCGGCTTGTAATAGCTTTCCGTTACCTGAATATCTGCCATCGCGAATTTATCAGGGCTGCACTCGTGCACGACCGGGCCCCGTGCTAAGTGGATTTCATTCCTGATATATTTTCTTTGGGAACCTGTTTAGTGGATCGCGTAACGTTATCTACGTGTATCAGGATACGTGGATAGATAAGACCGTGTGTGTCCCTTTGAAGATTTTTATTGGGGCAGGGGGGGGGGGAGATAGATTTTTCATGCCTTCAGAATTTGGAGGAGGGGGGGTTAATTTTATTGGAGCTGATTTTATGGACTTTTTATACGATTTAGTTTAGTTCGGTATTTTTATTTTTCTGGTAGAATAATTGTGCAATTTTGTTTTATTGATTTATCGTATAATTACGCTATTGGTTACAGTCGGAATTTTTAATTAAGATCCGATTCGAATAATTGTGCAGTTTGATTAGATGATTAACGTTCGATCCCGTCGCGCTGGCGGTACGTTTTAGATATGCCCATTTCACACCTGTCAGAACTACTTGTGGTTTCGATTATTATTATTATATTTATTTGTTCATATTTACGTACGAATTGACCGTAAGCGAAATGTACGTTTTTATACGTGCGTTTACGACTGCTTTGTTAATTGTATTGTAATTTATTATATCGTCGATTATTTTCTTCTTATCGTTCTGAAACTTCGCCTTTTGTCGATTGGCTATTTTTTGACGCATTTGCATGTAAAACAGTGTGTTTACGGTGAAAAAAAAGTGAAGAAAAAAAAAAGTTGAGTCTCAATAATACCAACTTTTAGGCTCTTTGTCTAATGGGAGAAAAAATATCTAGATCGTTCGTCGAAACGACATTGTTTGCCAGTGCGATTAGGAAAACAAGTAAATATTTTCGTGAAAAGTTTTGCGATTTTCTATACGATAATACGACAGAATCCAACCCTAAAAAATAGGGGTCCACTTTTCCCTATACGTATCCACCGTACAACTGGGTCCGGCACAAATTTCATCCCCGGATCCCACAAGACGCTCCCCGTGCGAGACGACCAGTTTGAGGTTGAAATTCGCGGTTTAAAATTGCGCGTAGTTGGCGGTTGGTCCGATTGGGGTAAATTTGTAATTTTGCGAGTGTCGAGGGGCGCGAGGGATGATCGAAGGGAGAGATTTGCCGTCGAAACGCTTTCAGGACTTGAACCAGTCTTCGCCAGAGGGCAGCACCGTGTAGTTATCAACGGAATACGAATTTCCTTGCTGGAAGCTCGCCGCCCGTCAACTACGTTTCGTACCCAAGTCTGCATATATCCAACAACGTATCCAGGACCCAGCGCAGGGTCCTGCTGAACTCTAGAACATAACCTGGACCCAGGTAGACCTCTTCAGCACGTCCAGGTCCCACGTAGAGCCCTACTGGACTCTCGTTCACTCATAATTTTTTTTTTCCTTTTCGTCCAATCGATCGGAATTCTTCGGACGGTACTTTTCTTTTTGGCAAACAAAGTAAAAGAAAAGGAGAAGGAAAGCCGAGGGAAGAGAGTAAAGCTTATCGCTCGTGAGTCGAATGCTCATCGTCCATAGGACGTTCCATGGAATTTATGGTCCCTCCGCAATCACTGAACTTGCTCCTGGTGTCATCTCGCTCTCTCTTCTCAGACCAGTCTCTCTCTGTCTCTCTCGCTCTCTTACACTCAGACCACCTCCTTTCGAGTCTTACATCGATGCGGCCAGATGCGGTTCTATTGTTCCGTCGATCGTTATCTCCTCGCGGCGGGCAAAAGTTACCCGCTATCTGCAATCTCAATTAATGCCGCCCGCTTATCGTGAGATCATCCCCTTATTATCGTCGCACCCCCTACCTTCCCCGAACCACCTACTCCCACTGCCTCCACCTAGAGTACCAGGACGATTTATCGGCCGCGGTGGTGAACGTCGCGACGGGGTCAGGGGACGTCTACGACGCGCGGCGCCGGATGTGCTCGTTCTTGCTCTCTACTTCAGCATCCTCATCTTCCTCATGGCTTATTCCTCTTCCTTATCCTCTCACGATTTACCAAAGGCTTCCATTTAGCTCTGGCTACGCTGACCAAGCGCTGACGATGATCTTCATCCTACCACTTGGTCCTCCCCACTTCCTCTTCATCTACGTCTTCGAGATGGGTAGACTTGGTCAACGACCAGGCTGGACCTTACTGCATGCTACCCCTTTTACTATCGCGTATCTGCATTTTGTATTCAGCGCAGAATATGACGAGGAGCACCTCAGCAAGACCTAGATGAACTGATCGTGTACCGTGGGAATGGGGGTTGGACTGGGGGGACTAGTGGTAATGAGGAAGAGACACCTCAGGCTGAATCCAACCACTGCGTTTCCATTCAGTTTGTCCATCCAATAACGAGCGTTACATCCATCCTTTAGGAAATTCGGATCTTCCCTTACGGAACGGATTAAGGGTAGTGAGAGCGAGAGAGACGGGGAGATTTGTAATGTCTGTAGGATAGAAGAAGATGACCGCCAATTTCTCGCGATGCACTGGGTATGGTCCTATAGTGTATTCCTAGTCTAACGCATACTTGGTCCGTAGTCATATCGTTGGGTTCTATGGAAACCTGGTCCTGCTCAATATGGGACAAGGAACAATGCTGGCATGGACTACGAGTCAGTCGTTATTCCGAATCGACAGTTTTACATGTGACTGATTATTGAATAACTGAAAAATTGCTTCTGGCTGTTTGGTTTCATTTGGGCTCGAGTCTTGTACAATGGCTAAGCCCCATGGTGGGTTTCAAAAATATTTTTTTTTCCAATATGACTGGACTGGATTCTCTTCCTTTCTTTTTTTTTTCATCTCTTCCGCTTTAACTCGTGATTTTTGTTCGACCCTTCAACATATTCCATTTGTTAGCTCTCACCGGGGAGACGGTCCTGCTCGTTGAGGTGGTCAGTATTGTTCGACGTCGAGGGAATCACTGTTAAAATTTGTACTATTATTTTCGTACGTTGCTTTTGTTCCCCTTTTTTGCGCGTTCGACCTTCAAGTCAATTTTGAGAAAGTTGTAGGTGGATTTTTGAAAAAAAAAAATTATTTTACGAAAATTATGATCATCCAGATTATCTGTTTATCTTTCTATTCGTAAATCATCAAAGGGTGTGGGAATAGTCGGTTTAATTTCCATGGATAATTACCGAGAGGGATGCTTACCCCATGCTGGATAGGCGTTTAATGAATAATCAATTGTGTATACGCATAATCTTTGGGTCAAGCAAGGGTGGCCAAACATGGTCCAGTAATGGGAGATGCTGATCGCCGTACGTGCGTGCTCTTCGTTAACGTATTGCTAACCCCTTCGACGAAATTTATATTCTCGCTGGTAGATAAGGCACATCGAGGCTAATCGAGATCCTGGGAAAATATCCGACACCCCCTGGTTTCCACTTTTTGCATTACGTCATTTTCATTGGCTGCTTCGAGGCGGGTACCGTGAATCTCCTTTAGGGTGACCATGCGTGCGATTAACGCCGTTCAAAAGTCAGAGGATTTTCTCCTGGGACTGGACCAGGGGTGGGTTCGAGGGGGGTGTGATCAGTTCCTGATGATAAAGTTAATTTACAAATAAGTCCCGAAAAAGGAGGGCATCGAGATCACGTATTCCAAAAACGTGTATACCTTTGGCAAAGGAAATAATTTTGACCCCTGACCCTCCAAGGGTGATCAATATTATCCTCAAACCCCTTGCCAGTCCCAGGTAGAATGGTCAATAAATTTGCTACGTCGTTCTCGTGTGAGCATAACAATCACCTAATCGAAAAGGTCATGCATGTGGCCCTGGGCCACCGAGGGTGAGATTAGCCTTCGATTCCGGGAAGTCGAGTGGCTCCATTTCCTGGTCCAAGTCGATTTTCATCAGACCCTCGGATCAACGTCAAATCAATTATCACCGCAAGAAAATCAACAGCTGGTATAATCAATCCTAATTATCTAGCTGATATGAAAATTCTAACGCGACGATGGTTACTCGGTGTAGAGGGGTCTCTATGTCGAAAGGGGTAGTTAGACCGAATGACTATAGCGCACCTATACTAGGTATGTAAATTAATGGAGCAAACGGGGGGACGAACGAGGCGTCATAGGTAGGAGACGAAGCAGGTCCAGGGGATAACGTTGGTTAATTTATAAAGCGCAACGTCGTCAGCAGGGTCCAGGGTTGCTTAAGTCAAAGCACGTACGACGTAGGAAAGTTTCGGCAGGACCAGCCGAGCGCGCCACGGCCCCCGTTGACGTTAACGGTTATCAATATCTTGGCCGGGCTAATTCATCAAGCTGGTGTCGTCAGGCCTGACGGAGGGCTGACGTCACCTCGACGTAGGACGGCAGGACGATTCTGATTAGCATTAACGATTCATGGTACCCGGTACTAACTAGGGTTAGTACCCGTCTTTTTACATTTAGGCCTCCTTCCGTCACGACGACCATGACGACGTCCTGGTCCAGGTTATCTTTCGCGTTAGGTGATCCTCGACGATTTGCATAATGTTTGCCACCCCTAAATTCACCGGGTCCACGTCTTCAGTGACGTAGACCAAGATCCTGAACCTACTCAGCACCACTTGCACAGGGTACTGGGATCGACGTCGACGGCGTTCTGGTTAACGTTGACGGTGACGACGTCGCTGCTTCTTCATCCCCCTCGGGACCAGACGCCTGTTCTACGAATTTTCCAGTCAAGGGGAGAACGACCAGGACAAGTTGCATATTCTCACTTCCAGATCCGACGTAGCGAGGAACAGGATGGTGAGGTCGAGGTCGGTAGTCAGCCGGCAGGGTGGTCCCTCTGGCGTTAGACAAGGGTATCGGGCTGGACGGTATGAGGGTTGGGAGGGTATAGTACTCGCTAGGGTGATTGGGGTGGGTGGGACTGACCATTTGAATACACGGCACTGTAATCACGACTGGGCTTACTGTATACCTTTCTCTCTCTCTCTCTCTCTCTCTCTCTCTCGCTCACTCTCTCTTTCTACCTGCTGGACCTTCCTCATCGGCAGCAACCCCTCTCTCTGTACGGATACACGTATAGTCGCTTGGTTGTTCGGGGAATACCTCCAGATTGCTAGCGGCCTCAGACTTCATCTCCTACACATCTCCTGGCTTCTCTCTAACCCTTTCGCCACCCCCCTGGTGTATACCTGTATACACCATGTCCGAAGCTTCTGAATTTCTATACACGTGTGAACTTAGCTTAACGCTCCCGGCCACTGCCTTCCCTCGTATCAGCTACGCGATTGTTAAATGATTATTAATTTACTGGGATTCAGGGAAACAGGGTGTCTGGAACTATTTTTTTTTTTCAAATAAACAGACCATCCACCTGAATTGATCTTTGACGGAGTCAGCAGGGGTTCCGTCACTACTTTAGTCAGTGGCTAAACATTTGCCCGGAGGAAACTACTGGGCCTAGGTAGGAGAACTCGGTTAACCCCTTAGCCATTTCATTAAATTAGGTTGGTACGGGGGTCGTAGTCGCGCGGGTGAGGTTCTCGGGGAAAAGCTCGCCCAAGCTGAGCGAAAACTTTCGCTTTTACCGTCATTTTATAATTCATGACCGTCGCCGTGTCTGTGTATGTAAGGGGATGATAGGGGGTGGCAGGAGGGGTGGTGAGTCGCGCGAGTTAGCTAGTACCGCGTAACGAGTAGTGAGAGAAAGTAAAGAGGGTTGCTTTGGCTTGGATATGTTGGCGAGGGTAAAGAGAAAGCTAAATCATGCATTTTATTAGGAGCACCCCTTCGGCGCAAGGGTAGCTGGGTAACCTAGTAGGAAAGCGACAATCCGGCAGGCAGCCAACTACGCGGGTAATCCGTCCGACCATAACGCGATGCCTAGAGTTTTCCTAACGTCAGGTTGGCAACTCGATGACGGCATACCTACCCTTGGATCTTTAAGGGATGCTCCAAATACCTGGACGACCACGTATCAGCGCCCTTGACAATTTCCAATCGTTTCGCTGATCATCCCTTAAGAAAGTCAGCACCGGTGGCTTTCCAGGCCGGTATCAATAGATAAATAGGGGATGACAGGAGCATCGACTCCAGCTAAGACCAGGAATTAGGCCGCGCAAGGGTGCCTCCGCTGGATGACGGGCTGGATGCGCCACCCAAACGAGAGATTTCGTAAGGGTGGTAATTAAGGTCTGGAATTAGCTAGAGAAAACTGGGGCTCCTATCTTCCTCGAGGGATGAATCCTCGTTCCTGTATACCTCCTTTCCACCCCCCTTGACTTCCTTCATCCCCCTTGACATCGGCATTCTAAAAGGACCATCCCCTTGGTACGCGGTCCTTTCAGGTCGCTCGCTCTCTGTTCGAAGCGAAAACCGAAACTACCCCTAAGTCGGTATATCGATTTTCGAATGGATTAAACCCTGAAATTTATTTTCTGGTATGACAATTGCCGAGGGGTGGTGGGTGGGTAAGACAAGACTTTGGGGTAGTTGTACGAGAGTAGGTTCCAGTGACATCGATCGGACTACCCTTTAATATCTTAACTGGAATAACTCGCAGGTTCTACCCCATTACGTCTAACCATCCCTCTACCCACCCTAGGCCATCTTCCTTGCATCCCTTACTTCTCCCTTTACTCGTATATTCCAGCGTTCTACAGCCATTTCTACTCTCTGCCCTCTGATGTCCCTTCGTCTTCCATCCACCCCGCCATAAAGCGTCCCTTGGTCCTTCCCCCTTGATTATTTTCCATTGGCGTAGCCCTTAATTAGATTCTTAGGATCCACACTCGCGCGTGCATCCCTTATATCGGGATCAATGAAACGCCGTATCACGTAGATGCGGGGGGTGGAAAAAATTTAAGGGCGAAAGTGTAAAACGAAGTGACTGAGAGTCGACCGTACGTTTCGATAGTGGAAAGGCAAATAGCCTGACAAGGGGGTAGGTACGTGTATAAGCTAAGGGTAGTTTAAGAAGCCATAGGAAAGAGGAAGAAGGAGACAAGGGTTGAAACGTAAATGTAACTGACTACACACATACCTACGCCATTGGGCGAAAGGGTTGAATCTCGGAAGCAGAAGGGATGCTGCGACGCCGTGAGCGTAGCTCACAATCAGTGGGTGCACCCCGCGTCTCTTCTCTTTATCTCCTTGCACAGATTTTAATATAAATTATAATCTAATGTCGTTTCTTAATACCTTTCCCCTCCCGGATTCTCCCTATCTCGGCCATCCCCCCCTCAAACGACAGAGTCATTATTAGGGATTTCTCATTACGCGATCAATCATTCTCGGGATCGCGAACCTAATTTCTTGCGTCAATTAATATCGCGATGGTAAGTTACCGGCGTCTCGACGCCGACGTCTCAGAGACCCCTTCTGTCCTTCCTGATTTCTCACCCCCCATTCAGGGCTTATCCACTTTCGATGGCTGGTTCTCTTTTTTTTTACTCTTGGAATTTCAAGATAATCCGTTTTTTTCTCCTAGATATCCTCGGCAAGATTTTCCAGAGCGATCTCTCGCGGGCATCTCGCGAGGTGCCTCGAGGTGCCTGAACACTTTGAGATGACGAGAAATGGTCCGGAGGCTGCTTCTGGGTTGGTAGATGAAGAGGGTGAATGGACGGGGGATAAAGTAAAGATAGAGAGTAAACCGATGGATTTATGTCTTGGACTCCCAGCAGCGAGAAACCATCCCTTAGTCGCGCCTACGATATACGTATAGTATATGGCATTGCTCTCCCCTATGTTTACCCTCGTACACAACACGCATTCCCGTATTTACGCACAAATACGTCAAATACGCGTGTAGAGTCCACCCCCCGTTTCACCCCCAACCCTTACGGGCTCCTGTTTGCCTTCTTATATCATCCCTGTAGATATAGTCCCTATATGCGTATACAGGCTTGTATAGTACAGCATTGGTTTCTGAGGGCCCCAAGGCCCTTTGGCCTATCGACACCACTTTCTGATAAACGTTCTGGGTCTCTGGTACGAGGTCCAACCCCTTTTCTCTTGTCATTTTTTTTTCATCCCCTCGTAACAATCCCAGTAGTACAATCCCAAGGGTGGTTGTACAAGGGATGAATGGCGCGGTACGAGCTTGCCGATTGAAAATTCGTCGGAAAGCTCAGAGTCCTGGTCGCGCATACCAAGCAAGAGGATCTTCCGACTCCCGGGGTCAAAGGGGTGGTTTTCCCTGTTCACCTCTAGGATCTCTAGGAGCATCCCTTGTCCTTTAGGGTAATTCGAAAAACATAACGCTGCGATTTAAATGGGCTCCGCGAGAGGGTAGTTCTCCGACTTCTTCTTTAGGGGTTGCTTTTTGGCACGGAGCTTGGTCCTGCGGGAGCTCCTAGTTGGCAAAAGTATTAACCGTCCTCGTTACGCCCTCTTGGAAAAACCACCCCTAGGACTCACTCCGTTCCTCCGTCAGGACGACGTCTCTGACGTACGATGAATTTCAATTTACAACCCTATCCCAGAACTCGTTCGCTCTTCGTCTCCTAGAATCATGAATGATCTTCGATGATCTATCGTTACTTTAAATTGATCCATATATCGCCTCGTGCATATCATTAATAATCGATAACCTTGAAAATTTCTTCTTCACAGAACCTGTGGCCAAGAGGTCCAATTCCGACCAAAGTCTGACTAAAGTCTGACTAAAGTCCGACCGATTGTCGGAGACCGAACTTTGCCACGAGACTTTGAACTTCCCTACGAGTTGCTCCTCTGTTTTATTTAACTCTCGCAGCTCATCGGCCATTAACATACTTTCCCATGGAATTCTTCCTAGTTTCGAGGTACGAGTTTGCCGCTCGGTTTAGCATAATCACTGCGGCGCCAGGTTGGCAGGACTGGATGAAGCTTTCGAAAGAATTTCATACAAAGTGACTAGGCTGGAGCGTCTTACGATCCGATCGAAGGTCTGCTAAGTCATCGCGAAATAAACTCGAGTAACGAATTACCCAAGAGGCATAACAAACTGAGTCAAAATAGGCGAGAGAAAAAAAAACTTGAACAACAAAACTAAAGCATTCCGCTCCGAGAAATTCATCTCAGTCTCATCCCTGTAATCCAAAGTAACGTTTATTGTTCTCAATGGCTAGGAGATTGGCGTAGAAATATATATATAAAAAAAAAGTTTCAGCCCTCAGTTTGTCCCTCCCAATCCCAGGGATCGTCAACGTCGCAGACCTAGTATCTGTACCAGTAGCATTTCTACCACTACCGCTACTAGATACTATTGTAGTATCACTATACCCCAGTAGCTGCCTCCCAGCTTCCGATAGTTCCTACTGGTACCCGGTGCCGCTGTAGCAGCGTGAATTCTCCAGGAGCTTTTTCCGTAGCGCGTGCGGACAAAAAGTTTGGCAAAGTAAGCCTATCGTGGGAGGCGTGGAACGTGGGAGAGAGTTGAGCTTTTTGGAGTGGGGCTTGCGCATGCGCAGGTCGATAGACTTCTAGAGCTTGCGGGAGGGTGGTTCGCACACTTCTCTCTTGCCTCGCGTCCTTTGAGGAGGCTGGGCGCGGGTTGGCGAAAGGGGTCGGTGGGGTGGAGAGAGGGGGGGAGGGTCAAAGAGGACAGAAGAATCCGAGTCTCCAAGAGAGGGAAAGAGAGAGGGAAAGAGAATCTGTTGGGAGGATACTACAGTATACATATATATACTAGGCAAAAAAAAAAGGCTAGGACCAAGAAGAGGAAGAGGCGGGAGCAAGACTCTCGTCATTCCTCAGTAAGAAATGAGGGCGTGTGGATGCTCCGTGTGTTATCGCGCATTTTTATTAGTTATATATTTTTTATTAATTTTTTTATTTTTAAATTACCCCATTATCAATCATTTCATGTATTCACATCATTTGTACTGTTTGATGACTGTTTTTTTTTTAATTTTCTTATCAGCCAAGTAGAACATGATAAATGTGACTGGCTGGTATCGTTAAGGTCACCGTACGCTATGGTTATCAGTTGTCAAGTAAATATGGTGGAATTGTCAATTATTCGAGGCGCGAAAATTCAAATGACTCTTTGGTTTTATTACGATGTTTACAAGTAGGACTGAGCGACAGGAACGAATTAGATTGACACGGTAACACGTGACTCTATGCATTTTTCCAACGGCCTCCAGCACGACCGGCCGAGCATCTGTACGGAGGCGTTAGTTAAAAAAAAAGACAATTAAAACACGATCTACCTTATCAGTCCATCATCTCAATTACGAAATAACGTAGATTGCATTCTAAACAAAGATTCATCCCAAGTCGGATCCACGTGGAGGATTAAGGAGCTCGAAGTAACTTTCCTAGCCAAGCAACGTCTAAGTAGAGTAAAGGGAGGAAGTTATCCCGAAGGAGGAGAAATTGGCGGGGAGGAGAGAAAGTGCTTAATCGAGAGTTAATCCAGTTAATAGATTCCGAATAGAGTCGAGGTGTTGAACGAATCGCGGTGGTCCACAGGATGCATCGGGATGCTGTGTCTCTGTGATAATCTGTCGTTTCTGATCTTAGACGTGCAGATAAGATTGTATCGAATCTTAAGATTGTTTGAGATAAATTTATCTGATGGATATATATATATATATATATTTTAGAGTAAGAGTGAGAGAGATTGGTTATGTGTTTATTAAAATGACAATGACGTAATACCATTGGTAAGTCGCGGTAGGTTTGGTAGGGTTTTGGTACTATAGGTAATTTATGACTTGAGAGAGGGAATTTTCGCAGGAAACACATCAAAGTCCAGTAACGGTCAATGCAGCTTTCGCACAGAGTGTAGCTTCACGGACGGTAAAGCAACCACGGCCTGTGCTAACTACGTTAAAACTTTTAATATTAGTTTAGTCGACGGCCACGGTAGATTGAGACGTAATTCCAGGTAATACCTCGGGTTCCACGAGCTACTTCCAGCTAATACCGAACGAAACGCGACGTACAAAGGACGCTCTCCCGGTGCACTCCTTAATCTGCATTAAACTCAGCGTTCGGTAGTTCGGCAGCCACGGGGAGTATTAAAGTGCCACGGGAGGAAGCGAGCCGCTCACTGGGAAGTCGAAGTCGGCCAATTCAGTCATCCGTCGTACCGGAGAGAGTCGATCTTTTGTCCTGGCCAAAGTTCAAGCCGGTAGTAAACTCGTTACCTTCCGCGTCTCCGAATTCGCGGAGGCTGGTGAAGGAGAGAAAATTTTTTTTTTTCATCCGCGACTGGCAATAATTCCCTTGGTAGCCGGGAGTGACTTCAGGAGCTGGGTTCCCGTGGGTTGGATCGCGCCGTGGCTGGATGGGAGGATAGGTGGGCGTCGGATGCTGCTGGAGGAAGGAAATAACGCGAGGTGGACCACATTTTGCTTGAAAGGTAGTCTCTCTCTCTTTTTTCTTTTCTCTCTCTCTCTCTCTCTCTCTCTCTCTCTCTTTCTATTTCTCTTTACCGCTCTCTAGTACTTTCTAGAGCACCATCGGTACTGGTAGCAGGCAGAGGTGGGTACAGCTTTCGGATGCTGAGGAGAGGAAGAATGGTTATAGGAGGAGGAGGAAGAAGAAGACGAAGAGAGGTAGAACGAGAGAAAAGGAAAGAGAGAGAGTGAGTGAGAGAGAGAGGGAGAGAGAGAGAGAGAGAGAGAGAGAGAGAGAGAGAGAGAGAGAGAGAGAGAGAGAGAGAGAGAG
>JARQSW010000101.1:437779-450654 GCA_030142375.1 Calameuta pallipes
GAGAGAGAGAGAGAGAGAGAGAGAGAGAGAGAGAGAGAGAGAGAGAGAGAGAGAGAGAGAGAGAGAGAGAGAGGGTGTGTGGCGAGTCGATGCGTGCGTACCAACACAGTCAAGAAAAGTTTTACTCTCACCAACACACGAGCAAGCTCAGCATCCACTCTCCTCTAATCTAACTCCTCGCGAATACTGAGGCTCTCGCGCTCCCTCACCAACACTGCTACAAAGTCCTCCGTGGCGTTACGACCTCTCGGGGTTGCTCGTGGAAAATCGGCGCTCTTCGTCAGCGTCGCGGCGCGCTTCGGACGTTTATAGGACTACGTCCTCTCGACGTCGTGATCGTCGTAGCCGTTCCTATCGCGCGAGCATTCTCATCAGACAAACGGACCCTGTCTCGTCTTCTGGACCTATAACCAGCATTTCTTTTTTGATCCACGTCGACGCTATAAATCGACCCAGTCCATTCTGATTGTGAGTACGGCATCCTGGACCAGGTCGTCCGCCGAATCCATTCAGGTAAGAGTAGAGATCCATTTACACGTTAATAAGTGAACCAGGTCCAGCTTGATCGGAACGCGAACGTCTCGACGTTCTCCAGGTCGTTCTGAACTCTTCCGGCGTAGTACCGGAAGTGCGAAAGTAACCAGAGCGACGTCTACGGGACACTGACGGAATTTGCTTCTCGGCGAAGTTTCCGGTAAGGTCCTCGCGCCAACTTGGTACTACGTGCATCTTGGCCAGGGGGAGGGTGTGTTCCACCACGTTCCAAAGGAACTTTGTTCTTGTTCTTGCGAAGAACTTTGCCTCTTCTCCATCCTCGTCTTGCTTGCCTTACCCTGGCCCATTTCTCTCTCTCTCTCTCTCTCTCTCTTTCACTCTCTGGGGATACCTACACTAGAAGAGAGAGAGAGAGGGACTTCTCTACGTTGCAAGATCTTCCCCTCTCCTTGTTCAGCCCCTCTTCCTCCGCCGCCCTTTCCTTACTGTTCCACCTAGCTAACCCCCCTCCACCCCTCGTGCCATTGAATAAACTAGTCTACCCCAACGATAGTTACTTCTTTCTTGTTACGCAACTACCGAGTTCCGTGCGACGCGCTTTAGAAGGTTACCCTGAACTTGGTTTCGACTTTTTCGCTTCTCTCGTTCATCTCTCTGTCCTTTCATCTTTCAGTTTACCGCACCTCCTTTTACACCTTCTTCTCTACAGGCTTCCTCTTGCGACTCGTATCCTTCGGTTTTTTTATTTTTTTATTATTCCATAGTGACTCTTGGGAGTTCTCTTTGAATTGGTTGTCTCAATTGTCCTGTAATTGCTACCAATGAAGCTTCGTTTGTTTTCATCGGAGTGACAATCGGAGCCGCAGGGGGGGGGAGGTTACTTTGAGATAAATGGGAATAAGATTTTGAGGGAGTCCAGGATTTCCTAGGACACACCGAAGAGAGACACTGAGCAATTGTGTGTTAGGGAGTGAGGGGTTCAAAGAGGAGAGGAGTGACAGAGAGATAGAGAGAGAGAGAGAGAGAGAGAGAGAGAGAGAGAGAGAGAGAGAGAGAGAGAGAGAGAGAGAGTGTGTGTGAGCGGGGGCGGAGTGAGAGTGAGAGAGTAGGGGGATTGTTACCCGAAGTTTAAACTTGGTTGTCGACTGCCGTTAACAAGGTTTGCCATGGGGCTGGTTCAGTAGTGTCTAGGTCTCTGGTTGTGCTACATCGCGGCCATGCGTTTCGAGACGCTCGGTCCGTTCGAGTCTCGCTAAAACCTGCGTC
The DNA here is from genome assembly GCA_030142375.1 of Calameuta pallipes. Lineage (NCBI taxonomy): Eukaryota > Metazoa > Arthropoda > Insecta > Hymenoptera > Cephidae > Calameuta > Calameuta pallipes. The sequence goes on from JARQSW010000101.1 coordinate 439,541, forward strand.
GCGACGCCTGGGACATGCATTCGGATCACTTGGCCGAACAGTACCCGCGACTCTACTACGCATTTCGCGTCGCGCGCTGCTTGTGAAAGTTTTTCCGCGTTCTCCATCCGACGGCGTCTTGTGGTACCGGAAGTCACCGAGCACTGGGCCGCGTCTTACGAACAGTGATAGGGATCAGTGATACCTCCCAACTCCCAGTAGGTTAAAGGGCGTCGGTCGTCAGACAGTACAAGCGTCTCCTCCTTATCTACGGTGAGTGATATGCATTTGAATACCAGCTCGTCCCGACGCCTAGGACGGCCCCGATGGCGTCGGCGTCGGTCTTCCGAAAGCCCTTGGTATCAGCACCTGCGAAACGTTAGATATCAAAAATTCGAACGAGCCACTGTACAGGGGAAGCAGAGAGAAGAAAGGGGATGAAACTGAGGGAGTGACGCTCGGTTGCACCCCTTTCTCACGAAAGGGTTGAGAATCCTAAGGGGTAGAGCAGGAATAGGAAGAATCGCGTTAAAGCGACCGACGGTGCCCCGACTTCCTCCCTTATTTTCACCCTTTCTTCGACTCCTCTCCCTTATATTATCTGCCTCTGCCTCTCTCTCTCTCTCTCTCTCTCTCTCTCTCTCTCTCTCTCTCTCCTCTCTTCTTCCCTTTCGTCCTTTTCTATCCGACTCCAAAACCGCCGCGTCGTTCACTGATTATATTGATTCAAGGCCTACCTAACGGAATTACGCTCGAAGCAGCCCTAACCTCCCTCAACCTTAAAGCGGCTAAGGGTTGCTTTTACTACCCCTGTCGCGGATACCCTGGGATCGATCCCAACCCACCACCTCCCCTCGAATTATCCTGGACCTCGTGACTCGTAACTGACGATTCCTTCAATCTCCTTCATCATCCCCTCCCCCCGTTCCTTGCTGACTGAGATCATCCTGAACTTTTGACCCTTGACCGATTATTTCTCTATCCCGTCCACCCAACTTTTATCTTTCCAAGTTGAGCAACGAGATGGAATATTTTCTCAAATCCGTCAGACCTAACTTCTGCCGACGAACGATACTCCAGGAATCTTCGAGTTCGCCAGGAAATAAAATTCTTTTCTTTTACGGCCGATCCACAACCCTTAGCATACAGTGCGGCATAAGGGTGGTTCTAACTATAGCGCACTGTACTATATAGACACACATAGAACCAAATGACAGAACGTAATATCGCCCTGAAGAAAATGACTCACTTTTACTTCCCTTTTTCGCTATGTCTTTCGTTATCGTTCGCCAAATGCAGCCTCAGCTAATTGCGCGACTAATAATCCTCCCCTTGTCAGATATATAGGACCTTAACACGTCTGACATTTCTAAGGTAAAGTCGCCATCACCTGCATCTCCGTTACCACCTGAACTCCGAAAACTAAAATCAAAGTAATCAGAGCAGTCAAAGGCTAACGCTTCGTAAATTCTTATCTACGTATCTCAACGTCTTGATAACAGGGTCCTGTGACTTGTTGACAAATATTATATATGTCAATGTGCTATGCTGCTAGTTAGTAGGTGCTTGAGAATTACTGTGAATACTTAAAGCAACGACGTTCGCCGTCTTATACGTTATGTTGTATTACTATACAGGGTTCGTTCAGGGTCTAAATATGTGGTACCCACCTCGCCTCCCCCTCACAACTTAATTTTCCAGGGTGGTAGAGAATCTATTTAAAATTCGATGTTACCTTGTTACACCGGGTATGACAGGTTGACAGTTGACTGTCATGACTCGAAAAGAATTGCATCACCCGTTATCCTCGTTCCGTATCCATGACTCGACTATACAAACGAGGCCGCGGTGCGATAGCGTGATCCAATTTGTCGAAGAATGCGCTATCGCGGACGAAGCGATGCAGAGGGGGGGATTGGCTGCGGGAGGCAATTAATACGATGTGAAGGCATGCATGTTGGCAGGCAACGCGGAGGAGCCAAAGACTCGCTTCATTAGGGTTCAGGAGCGGCGATACGGGAGGGGTTGATTTTTGCCACGAAAACCCCTTACCGTTCATTGGTTTCCAATTATTGAAATGCCAGTTACATGGGGATAGAATATACATTGTGGATGAAGCTTTAGGATATTTTTACGAACGTTTTACATTCTTTCTATATTTTTTGTTTGGGTTTTGTATACGAAGTACGTTACTTACCGCAATGTAAGGGATGATGGTACTTTGGGGTAACGAGGGTTGAAAGTGACCTGAAGTTAAGGGGACAGGTAGTGTAGAGTTCGGATAGGGGCAAAAACAAGGGATAACATTAAGCACCGTGTCGCAAGTACATAGTTATGGTTGCACCTGTTCTACGCGTTATCAGGGCTATAAGTAAAAGAGGCGTCGGCTATTCTTACGTGTCCCTAGCTCTGGCATGAGGTCGTAGGTTCAGCGAGTGTCCGTGGGCAAGGAACGACTCGAGGTAGTAGGGTAGTGTAGGTGGAAGGAGTATAAGGAGGTGGAGGAGGTGGAGAAGGAGGACCCGGAGGACGTGGAGGCGTAGGAGAAGGTGAAGGAGTAGGTTGAAGCTCCTCGAGGAGGAGAGTGGAGTAAGAGGAGCAAAGAGGTCCGGGGCTTTTGGCGGGGGTGGTCCAATCAGCGGCAGCCCTGGCTGGGGGCAGCCCACCGACGCCGTTACCACCGCCGACGACGAGCGCCGCCAGCCACCCCTTCCTCTTGGATCCGAGAAGCGAGCCTTCCTCGACGTCCCCTGCCCCCCTCCACGGCACCTCCAGGTCCTCCGGCAACCTTCCTCCAGCTCCTCCATCTCCTCTTCCCTCTCGCTCTTCATCACCCCGCGCACCTCCTCGCCACCCTGGGACCGGCGGCGAACCACCAGCAGCCGAGCAACGCCACCTCCGCGGACTTGGCGTTCACGTACCGATCCCCAAGCCCCCGCGGCTGCCGGCTGCCGACTGGCGGCTGCCTAAGACAAGTGCCCGCGAGATATTCTCAGCATGAACAGGGATTGTTACCCAGTCGACCTTATCGTCGGATTTCGAGGAAATTACGCAACCCATCGTCACCGCGAACGAGTTCACTTTCGTAACCCATAAATGGGATTCGGGATTCGGAATTTGACGGGTATTCGTATTGCTCCATTTTTTCAACAGATCAAACGCAACGTGCTCACTGGGTACCGATAAGGCTAATCGCGTTATACACTCGCGGTACGCGACACGGGATCTTATCGATGACCCATAAACGGCGTATCTATTAATTAAAGTCACGGACTGGTTTCTTTCCGCAAGGTGTGTCATCCAACTGGTAACGTGTCCATGGTCGTAGGGGTACCTGGCGAGGAACTTGTCGAGTAAGTAAATGCCGATTTTTTTAAAAATAAAAAATTCAAAAAATTTTCTCGCTATTCATAATCAAATTTCGTATTATGCCGATAGTGCCTAATTGATAACGCGTGTGATAGATAAAGTTTATTCACGTGGGGATGTGTGTGTGATATCGCGCTGAGAGATGTACGCGCTTCGGTAGGTACCTAGACCTACCTTGATAATAGGAGAAGTTCAAAGGTCGCAAAGTTTCGTTTGCGAAGATCGCGAAAGTAACGCGCGAATGATTCGATCCCATACGGATCATCGCGCCCGATTTACATTGAAATATAGTCGGGCAACCCATAAAATTGTACCACTGACATACGCGAATTCGTGCGTACAGGATCACTCGAGTCCTTATCGAAATTCTAGGAACCCGTATTGATATGAAATTTATGAGAAGAGACCCCATTTCGCTTTGAAAATTTTCGTATTTTCTATAGTTGCCGTGAGTGCGAGAGAGACGGAGCTATCGGGGCTTCCGTACGTTAGAGAAAGACAGACATAGGTTCCTTACTCAGAACTCATCATTTTCTTCGGACAATTTCTCATGGACACTTTTACATTATAGATTATGTAGACACTCGCGGTCGATTCGTTACATTATAGATTCGGGTCTCGAATAAAATTGTTGAAAAAGAAAGTCTTTCCAAATCGTGATTGCAGGTCTTACTCCATTAGTAGAGCTACGTGTAAGGATTGGGGGTACGTATGTATATATGGGTGTAGTAATTCCAAACATTAACCGCAATTTATAAAGTGGGATTCACTTGTTTCTTTTACTACAGTTTTTTATACCGCATCGCACTCGCTCTTTAATATTTAACAGGAGCGACGAAACTTCCCCGACAATATGGTCGAACTTTGGCTCCTTTTTTGTTTTTTACTTCATCCTACTCGACGCTTCTCTATTCTATTCCCTTGGCAGACCGAGAAGCGGCCACGAGTGCCGCCCAGTCACGACATCGACTCCTTCGCTGAATTCTAGAGGAGATCGCGAAACGCTTCGTTAGAATCGCCCAGCTACGTACACAGCCCTTAGTCGTTACATGGGGACACTGCCTTGAGGATTTCTTCGCCTTGGTACGCAGAGGGAAAAAGACGTTTAAATTTCGCGCGATATATATGACTATCGTCGTATCGTCAATTTCTACTGTTTACGCGTTTCTGGCATATGGCGGATTTGTATTGTTTCTCGTAAAATATCAAATATTGAAAAGGACAAGGACAGATTCGGAATAGGTCGCACTTGCGTAAGGGTGTGGTAATGGGGATGATGGGATAGGGGAAATGGGTAAAAAATGAATATAGGATAAAATATAGGATAAAAATGTCGATCTTCGAACTGTACAATATTAGGGGTTGGTAGGGTTGACAATGAGTCTTAATTTCCGTCGGGTAATTCAAAAGTGATTGCGCGCGATAACCTATGACCCTTAAGGGTTGTCGTTTTATTTATGTCTCCTTAAGGCGAAAGCGTCTTAGGGGATGAATTTGAGGTGGTTCATTGCCGGGCGCGTGAGGGATGAAGTCAATGGGTGGAGATTGGGTCGTGTTCTCGTAAAACTGAGGTGAGATCTGTGTATAGGGGTTGGTCTTGATAGGGTGGTGGATAGACGACGCCCAGCGTCCTTCTGTGTGGACGTCGGGCGTATCGCTTTGGTTTTTAAACGTGACGGTTTTCACGCTTGAGACTTTACGGGCTGTACACAACGAGGCGGAATAATGTAAAAGACGGTTGCCGCGTTGAACGGGCTTTTTACTATCCATCTCTTTAAGCGATATTGTGATTTTAGCTTCTCTTCTTTGGGGCCGTATCTCTTGAGAAGGCCGTAGAGGCGGCCGTATTAGCTCTGCGGCCTTCCGCTGTCTTTGGTTGGCTCGTAGCTGCACAGGCTGAGCGCACTCTGTGCGTCTCTCTTCTTTAAGCTGGTCTTTTCTTTCTTCGTCCTTCTTACCCTTGGGCTTCTTCCGTCTGTCTGTCTTTCTCTTTCCTTCTGGTCGAAGCAACGAGAGAGACTGCGAGCCGGCGGAAACTTTTCTCGTGCAAAGTACCACGCGGACTGGCTCGAGGTTATGAAATTCTGATGGCTCATAAAATGTAAGAAAATTTACAGACTTCACTTCTCCAGCCAGGCTCGACGTTCTTCTCTCTCTTCTCTCTCTCTCTCTCTCTCTCTCTACTTCTTCGTGAGCCTGGCAGCCTCCAGCAGGACCAAGCTGGAAGGAAAAGGCATCCACGGATGGAAGCAGAGAGAGTAGAGTCAGGGGAGGTGGGAAGGAGAAAAATAGAATAAAGAGAGAGAGAGAGAGAGAGAGAGAGAGAGAGAGAGAGAGAGAGAGAGAGAGAGAGAGAGAGGAGGAGGAGTCTGGGATGCCGGTAGAAAGTTTAAAACTCGTGGCAATCGATTAGGGAACCTCGAGAAAACCCGAATGCAGACGGTTTCGCTCGGGACATTTTCTGCCTTGGAAAATAGAGATTCGCCAATTCGCAAAGATTCACGGCAATTAACGACTTTGTCCTGTAGGCGAATTCCAGTGGCCATTGCTGCCTCGTGGAATTGAGTTTATTTTTTGTTGACCTTATAGTTAACCTTCCTGCCCGGGAGACCAGCGGGAAGTTATCGGGAGGTGGTCGGCGTCCTTGATAAGGGTAGGTTGATGGTGGTTGATAGGAAGGGTGGTTAGGGGGAGTGATAGAAAATTCGAGCAATGCTCTTGGCACGGTCTGGTATATTGGGATGGAATTAATATTTATTCGTCGGAAATGAGAGAGAAATATAAATACGTCCTTGAGAAGTTTAAAGACGCCGGGCGTCGGCGTCGGGTCTGACGTTTGCCCGCAAAACAAGAAATTAAGAAAGATTCCAAAGGAAAGGCAGAAAATCGAAGAAACCCGATCTTCGTCTCTTGACTCTCTTGAATGCTCCTGTAGTCGGTTTCTTTCGGTACTTTTGAAAAAAAAAAAAAAATCTTTTCAAAAGTCGCCAGGTTGGCTTCATCACTTTTCTCTAGCTGCTCCTCCCTTCCTTCTCCTCCACTTCGTCTCCTAACTTATTTCTCTACGGTATAGACGAATTTTTATTCTCTCTCGCCAGGGAGAGAGAGAGAGAGAGAGAGAGAAAATCTCGATCAAAGTCCCAAGTGATTCCCTCGGGAACGTCGCTGGCGTGCCCGCCGGGTTAATCAACGGCAACCAAATGAATACAGGCTGATCACTCGAAATTACGTGGCGCGGCCGGGCGACGCGAAACTATTTTCGTCAATCTTCATTTGCGCCCCGGCATCGAAACTTCTAGTTCCCAGGGTCCCGCGAATCCACCCCAGTACTATATACTACCCGGGCATCCCCTGGCAACATCCCTTTCCAGAGTCTCCTCTCGCGCTCTCTCACTTCCATCAGCACTCGCTCCTACTTCTATAAATAGAGACTGGCGAAATCTGTCGAAGCGTTGTCCGAGTCCTTTCTAATGTATCGCTAGGGGGATGGTTGGTAACACTGTGTAGCCAATATTTGGCAATTTCGCGAATAATTATGTGGAAAGTTGACGGCATTGGCTGGCCGCTCAAAATACGTCTAAATATTAATAAGGTGTCCCTGCCTAGGGCGACGCCGTTCGACGCTGGGCGTCCCGTCCGGAGGCATTCACCGGCAGCGTCCAGGCGCTTTTACTTGTCTGTGAGGGTATATTGGTTGCGCCTGTGGCTGCCACCCTTAGATGCCCCACCTCCACCACTCTCCACCACCTTCCTGCCAGCAATGGAGGCTGCCCTTACACTTGGCCTGCCGGGTAGCTGCTTACGTTCGCTCTCGCATCCTGGTCCATGCTCTTTCGTGGCTCTCAGCATCCGTGCCAGAGGCAGAGGATGGCCAACCGACCGCTTATTCCTCCCATACCGCGACCTGACCTCTCCGTGGTATTGTCCGCATCTGCGGCCACCATAATAAATTTACCTTGTATAGTCGTGGTTCACCAAGAGTCGATAGGAAGCGGCTATGGGATTTCTAAGGGTTGAAGTATTCAAGATATAGTACATCCTCCCCCTGTATCGAGCCATTTCGAATCTTCCTTCCACTCGAGCACTCGGGCGCTGTATTTCCTAGCTTGAATTATGAAATTCTCTCCACTGTATCTTGGCTTTTCCTAACTCTAATTCCCTTCCATATTTCGAATCTCTTTATGAGATTAACACTCGTCCTGACAGCGTTAATTCCGGTTCTCCCGCTATGCTCTCCAAGGTGGTAGAAGTGCGAGAGACAGAGGGTGAGTCACTTGATAGTCAATAGAAAGACTTCCATATAAGGGACGTTGCCACCTCCACCACCTCCAGACACTCTTCCATCGTCTTCTCGTTCTCTTATTTTCTATCAAAGTCGTCGTCGCGATCGACCCACCCTCAGGTACTAATAATGGACGACAGTTGGAGGTGGAAGAAGGATGATAAGGAGGTGGGGTTGGTGGAGGTGTGAGAGAGAGACAGAGAGAGAAAAGGATAAAAGTGAATAATTCCATCTCTAGTACCTCCTAGATCTTTCACCGATATCTTCTCTTCTGGATGGTGGTTACGGAGGGTGGAGGTGAAGGAGAGAGATATGCAGCCGGATCTTCCTTTCGAGTAGAAATCACCTCCGCCGTCTCCACCTCCTCCGTCGTGCACCCTAATTCTCAGCAGGAGCCCGAACGCCGTCACTGTATTTACCATCGCGAGGTACTTAATTTTGCTTTCGAAATTAAGTCGGGGAGGTGAGTGGGACCGACGGCGCGTCGGGTGGTGGAGGCGACGCTATGCCGTGCGCGAGTGTAGGTGCGAGCTAGGTGCGGTCTCTGCTCACCCTTGGCGGTAGTGTTGGTAGCGGGAGGTGGAAGTGCCGAGAAACCTTGGAGCAACTTCCGTCGAGTATTTTCCAAGACTGTCTCTGGCAATTAGAATACTCACTAGAAGTAGAGATGTTGCTTCCGAGGACGCTCTTCTCAACGGGCCACCATCTTACCCGTTTCCGGAGACACCCTTTATCTTAGTAGCAACCCTTATATCTACCTGGTTAATAACCGGGACTAAATCGGGGACGTGGGAGGAGATTAGTTGACAAATAATATTTGAACATGGACATAATTCTTTTTTCTCTATACGAGGTACTTTAGCTGGGTCTCGTAAGGAGGTGCAGTCGGTAGTCATCAGCTGGGAGGTGGGTCGTGTCTCTGAAGAAGCATTAGTGTCCGGAATTAATTGATCGCGGAAAGGAAGTGGGTACCAAAGCTACATGCTCTTCGGGGTTGAGCCCTGCGAGCTTCCAGGGTAATATCGGTACTAGTCCGTACCAGTCGATGGGCCACCTCCACCTCCCGCTTCTCATCCTCCCATAGTTAATGCTCGCATTGCCTCCCACTTTCATTGAGCCAACACTCGGCCGACACTCGGAATCACCTCCTCACCTCCCGTCACGATATAATCCGATACCTTTTTGGCACGCTTCGCGTCTAACCGCCACCTCCCGGCACCCATGTGACGTACGGATCTAAATTGGCCCTTTCCGAGTCCACGCTGACGTCTACGACGTCGCGACGTCTACCACCTCCCCGAAAACACTCAAGGCCCAGAGGCAAAGAGGCAAACGCCGGTTAGCAGCGTTTGTTTGACGAGGTCGAGAGTCGAGGGTTATTAAGCTCAGGCCGCAGACCACATCAGAGCCAGTCGAGCCAGAGGGAGGAGGACCCCTTGGCATATTCACCCAGCCACCCTCCTCCTCGGCAACCTCCTCCTGGTATACCATCGAACCTTATAACCAACCGAACCACCACCTACCTATCTATTATAATTTACGCGTACAGTTTCGCCCTCGAAGCTCACCTCCCTGAGGTCGATCCTATCCTCCAATCTCGTCTTCCTTCGGAACCTCCACATACACAGCATCCGGAATGCCTCCGACATATTCACCCAACCAGACTACCCTACCGAACGGGGTACAGCTCCAGAAGAAGACGACCAGTGAACTCCCGGTGTATGCTGAGACATGCTGAACTATGCTGAATGTTCTCATTGGGAACCGCGCGAGTGCCTTAAACGTCGCCTAATGGAAATAATGGCTTCACGTAAATTCAGCATTCCTAGGCTAGAGAAGTGACTTCAACATACTCGTGGCTGTTTGGCTGACTGGCTGGTTAAACGTAGCGGCTAAATCTAACCAGGAATTAACTGCTTTTCACATTCCGCGGTTAAATACCAAGTGTCCCATTGCTCTCAGTGTCGTTATCCAATTTTTTCCACACACCCCCCAAAAATAAATCATCCCTTACACAGATTCCCCTAAGAAAGCACAAACACGATCAGCAAAATTGAATATCTAATCTTCATAACCACCAATCTAGACTGTAACTATAATCACAGTAAAATTTCACTACTTACCTGTTCCACCCGTACTAATCTTATGTGCATAAACACATGTCTACTTCGTTACGTAACGTTCTATATGTGTGTGTATGTGTCTGTGTGTGTGTGTATATTATCAAGAGGAATGCGTAACAATGCGTATCTAATGACGTAACAACGTTATACCTTATTCCATAGCGTGTGCGATTAAGCTCGCATGCTCTAAGGACATATCTACTCTAGATATATCAACTCAAATGTTACCTACTCGCTAATATACCTTCTCCACCTTCTTCACCTTCTCCACCTTCTCCACCTTCACCCAGCAGTAGCTTCTCCGGTTCCGCTAGCTGCCTGGATATTTACCGATTCCAATTGGTTTCGTGATTGCGCCTAAGTGCCGGATAGATATGTTTCGCTTAGCGATAGAAACCAGCCCTCCTGGGGGTATCGAAAGCGAATCAGATTTCTTGGTTAGTCCTCGCCCTTCGTTTCCTGCCTCAGGACGTACCTGAAGTAAGAAGCTTCCCGAGGATGAGTCCTGCTGCTGGCTGCGTACCGTGTGCGTTTTCACGTACTTTGTACATTCTGTGACAATGGTGGAACCAGGTGTGTGCGTGTGTGTATGTGTGTGTCATCGTGAGAGACAAAGAGAATCGGGGGTGGTTTGAGCTGCCTTTGCGATTCAGCAGCTATGAATCAAGTCGTTTGACAGAGGCGGACATTAGCCAGTACTGGGGGTGAGCAACCCCTTCGGCCGGGGGGGATGAAAGCCGTTGGATCCTGGAGACGTCGGACGATATCGTTAACAACTCACCTCGCTTTAAATTATGCCTGCAGGGTAATTACAGAGAAACGTATGACATTCGTGCAGGGCAATAATTAATTTTCGCAATTACCTAACCCCTGTTTCCGCTGTTTTTAGATACCCGCCCTCCGTTCTGCCGTTGGCTGTGAGCTTTTTTTTTCCTAATTTTATTACATGTTATACATAATTTGTTTTTTTTTTTGTTACAGGTAACTTCCAGGAAGAACTTCGTTATCTTCGTTATTGTCAAAAACGTCTGATTAGGTAGAATCCGTCATTTCCGGTTGGTAAGTCTGTTAAAAAATGTTTTGGCTTTTCTAATTTTTTTATATTTTTTTTAATTTTTGAAAGAAACGAAAAAAATTGTACGATTTTCACCGATTTATGCATTGCTTTACTGACTTATGGATTTACGGTGTTTTACGGGTCGCGAAGGTAGACGGGGTAAATTAGTAATTAGAAATCTGATATAGGTGAGTCGAGTTAACGGGTGAGAGAGAGAGAGAGAGAGGGAGAGAGAGAGAGAGAGAGAGAGAGAGAGAGAGCGAGAGAGAGAGAGAGAGAGAGAGAGAGAGAGAGAGAGAGAGAG